>CAJNDS010002314.1:428677-460389 GCA_905221605.1 Symbiodinium natans
GCCACGGCAAGCTGCCAGCCAGGCATGGGGCGCTCCTGTGAGCTTTATTCTAGGGTTTTGGGGGGTTTGGGGTTTAGGGTTTAGGGTTTAGGGTTCATGCTGCTCAACTCTTAACACTGACCCCACTTAGTTTCCTAGGGCCCCCAGTGAGAATTCCTATAATAATTGATTTGACAGAAAGATGATTTATAAATTCTCATTCATTATTCAAATATTAGAATATTATCATATTGAGAGAAATCTTCGGAACAATTATTGCCGGGATTTCTCTCCAAGAAATTTCCAATCATATTTGAATTGACAGAAATGAAATGAATGATAATACTCTTCGCCAAGAAATCTTCTCCCAAATAATCCCCAAAGAAATCTCTGAAAAGAAGATCTTCAGAGGATTTCTCTTTTGAGAATTTCAATCATATTTGGTTTGGCAGGAATGAAATGAAAAAAACCCATATTCTTCATCAAAAAACCTTCGTCAAATGAATCCAGAAAAGTCTCTAAAAAGGAAGAATTTCGAAAGATTTTCTAGAAGATTTCCAATCATATTTGAATTGATAGAAATGAAATAAATGATAATATTCTTCGTCAATAAATCTTCGCCCACATAATCCCAGAAGAAAATCTCTGAAAAGAAGGTCTTCAGAATACTTCTCTTTAGAAAAACTGTCATCATACTTGATTTGATAGGAATGAAATGAATAATCAATATTCTCATTAAAAAATCTTCGCCAAACGAATCCAGAAAAAAGTCTCTAAAAAGGAAGATCTTCAGAGGATTTTCTCTGGAAGGTTTCCATTTATATTTGATTTGATAGAAACGAAATAAATGAAAAAAATTCTTCGTCAAGAAATCTTCGTCCAAATGGTCTTAGAAGAAACCTCTGAAAAGAAGATCTTCAGAGGATTTCTCTTTAGAGAATTTCCAATTATATTTGGAATGATAGAAATGCCCTCATAATTGATCCATATATCCCAGCCATTCTGGAATGAAATGAAAAATCAATATCCTTCATCAAAATATCTCCGCCAAACGAATCCAGAAAAATTTTCTAAAAAGGAAGATATTCAGAGATTTTTCTCTAGAAGATGTCCAATCAGATTTGGATTGGCAGAAATGAAATGACATGAATGATAAAATTCTTCGCCAAGAAATCTTCGCCCAAATAAATCCAGAAGAAATCTCTGAAAAGAAGGTCTTCAGAGGATGTCTCTTTGGAAAAATTCAATTATATTTGATTTGGCAGGAATGAAATAAATGGTACCCCCCCCCCCAGTTATCCACACCTTTTCTGCTTGTTTTGTGTTTTTCTTGTTCTGGCACTGCGTATTTCTTTTTTTCGTTCGTAATTTGTTTTCTTTGCCCCAGCGTGTTGATTATATTTTCCTTCTTCCTGATTTTTTTCTGGTTGATTATCTGTGTGTTTATATTACACCAGTAGAGACGTTTCTAGAGTGCATAGTGTACTTAAATTTCAAGGCCTCAATGGTCAAGCACGATGAGGGACAAGGAGTATTGAAGTTCAATGCTCCGGATTGAACTTCAATACTCCGGGATTCAAGATTCAAGATTCAAGGTTCCCAGGAAAAGTTTCCCCAGGATCTTGAATCCAGGGTCCCATGACGGGTCCGCTCCCTTCGGGTGATGGGGCTTTCGCGCGCTATCCGCTGGCAAGACGCGGGGGCGTCGCTCATCAGAAGGCCACCCTATCTCCAGATGGCTGCGCGCTCTGGAGTTTGGGTACACAGGCTACCCTACTACGATATTAGTTGACCACGGGCGGAAAGCTAGGGGCTCGGTAGCCGAGGTCAGGGTCCTCCTACCCCTTGTTGACAGCAAGAGGTCATTACGACCGTACGATATGTTGGGGTGTCGTGACTGCACTGTCTGAGAAAACTCAGACAGGAGGCAGCACGCTAATGTAGCGTTGTACGAGCCCCTCAACCGATCTAAGGCCGTCTCCTTCCGCTCCATTGAAAGCATCGATTAAGTCGACGATCGCTTGTTTTTTCCAACCGCATCTCGACCGCGAGTGCGTCAATCATCTGAGCCTGCAATTCCGGGGACGTACGGCTCGAGGCCTTGTCCATGAGGTGCTTGTATACAGTGCTCAGGGTGCTGTCCAATTTATTGTCCTTCACGATGTAAATGAGCTTCAGCTCCCACCATTCGTATTTCCGTTTATCCATGACGATGTTATCGTCAGTAATCTTCTCCATGTAGTAGCGAAATATCACGGCGTAAAACGGAAGCTGAAGAGGGCATTCGTCACACATGCCCATGATTGACAGCATCTTTGTTGCTGCAGCCTTGGTAAACTCGTCGGTCACGTTGAAAGAGACTGTTGCAGCTGCGAACGTTTTTCGAAGCTTCGGGAAACTCATCATCTTCTTGCCCCTGCTGAGTGGCACGAAGATTCGGCTTGTGAATTCGATACGGTTGGTGGTGTCTATCAGCTTCTCAGGTGAGACTCGGCCGGAACGATCCTGAGGCTCTAAGCTCATTCCAGCTGCGACGTAGAGGATCGCAGTGATGATGCCAAGAACCTCTCGACAGTCTTTTCCGGTTTTGTCCTTGCACCTGAACTTCTGGATGAATTTCCACCGGTATCCCTTCAGCCTATCGTCCCCCTCACCGTCGATGAATTCTGAGTCAGGTTTCTCCACGTGTTTGCCGGTCGATTCTCGCTTGATGGTTTCGGCAATGTAAGAAGCTTTCCACTTGACATAGTCGACTATCTGCTTGATGTTGTTCTTGTCGCAGAGGAATGTAGGAAGGCATTCAACTATTTCTTTCAATGTGTACTCGCTCCAGTCCCATAGAGTAAACGTGGCTTCGGCGATGGCGTCAACGGTCTTGTCGACGTTCCAGTTGATGTAATAATTCCCCACCGAAGCCAGTCCATCCCCTGAATATCGTATCAAGATCTCGGTAATCAGGGTCAGCGTGTCAAACAAGACTGTGTCCTTCTTTTTCCATCGGGTCTTGGCGGCATTCTGGTAGTCTGCAGCGTCGGGGAATTTCTTCGCAACCCCGTTCATCAGAGCTTCCTCCAGGATCCGGCGGATGCCGGGCTTGGTCACATCGCCCGTGCATTTGTCGGTCACAGACGAGTCAAAGCTCCCAATCGGTAGATGCGAATCCACCAGAGCTGTAGTCTTGGTAGAAGGACAAGATGCGCTCGCTGACACCATGATGGTCTGTACCTTTGATACTCCTGATAACGAAGTATGGGAGCCGAAAGATACACTCCTCTATGGTCTTGTTCATCAGAGCGCTCATCGCCGAGCCCTGTGGTCCCGCGTGCTGCGCGAGCCGCGGCTTTATCTTGTTCAGGGTCTCATTTGGCTTCACAAACGCCTTTGTCACGGGTGCTTTGGGAAGGCATGTGCCCGAGACTGCGTCGAAGTTTTCTTCGATCAGTTTTTCTGTGAAACTGTTTGGAGCTATCTCTGAAATCATCTTGTGGAGTGGGAACAGAGTTTTTCCATGGAGTTCTGACACTACTTCGCTCATTGGGATGTCCATGGATTTAGAGTCGACCCGTTTGATTTCACTTTCGTCGATATCGAGTAGGACTGGCGTAATCGTCTCAACCATCGCGTGGAGAGGTCGACGAATGATTTCGTACGGGTTGCCGACTTGATTTTTGAACTCTACCCCTTCGTAACTGACCTCAGCGTACTTCTTAGCGTAATGTCTGTTACCGATGCCTGCCAGAGCGTTGTCGTGCGTATTGCATGCGACGTGCACGTTCATGAGGTCAAGGTCGGTGACGCCGGGCATGGACACGCGGGCTTTCGGCGTGACACCGTGCGTCGCTAAGAGGTCATCATCGATGATGCGTACTTTCGATTCAGCGTCGAGAACTGCTAGCGCTTCAGTCTTCATGCCAAGGTCTTTGCGAAGGTCAACCTTGTCCCAGTCAACAATAACCCGTACATGTTCCATTGGAATTCCGGGTGGTGCTGAGGTGTAGGGAACGAGAGGGGCCCCGGGTTCAATGAGCCTCGATGCCGCCGCAGTAGCGGAGCTCTCCGCGGCTTTTATATTCCCCGCCGGTCCAGAACCAGTCGCGGGTGCGTCCGACGATGAAGCGCTGGAGCTAGGGTCCCCACGTGGCGCGGTCACACCTTGACCGCCCGGGCTGTCGGAAACAAAGGTAATGCTTCCGCCGAGAGTGATGAGCTCGGCCCGGACTGCATGGGCTAGGTACGTCTGATAGCTGTACTGACGATCAAGCGCAGGATCGTCAACCAAGTTTGAGCGCGTGAGATTAATATTCGCAAGCATGCCCTTGGCCGTCTGTCGGTCAGAGCATATGACATGCTGAGATCGATGAAGCAGCTTGTGATGATATCTCTCCGCCTTGTACATTGGCCTATCGCCTACAGTCCAGTGCCGTAAAACGCATCTTGAGCATCGGTGTGCAAACGCAATCGCGTCGTCGAATTTGTCGTCGTTGCTAGCCTTGAATTCGAAGCCTGTGGGGAGGCAGTAGTGACAGATGCCACCCTGACGTGAACTCCACAGTTCTCCGATTTGCGACTTCATAGACAACTTTAACGCGATGCACCATTGGGTGAGCACATCGAATGAAAAACTCCCGGCATCCCAGAGTAAGCGTCTGATGCCAGCGAAAAACATGCGAGGTTGAACTTGGCCTGATGTAATGTATGATCCAACAACACAAAAAGCGGCCACGACGAAAAACGTGTGTAGTGTGCCCGTACTGGAGTTGGCACACAGGTCGATGACCAAAAAGGAGACTTCAGAAAGAGTCACGCCCAGTTTCTCGATCTCTCCTGGAACACGGCGTGCATGTCTTCCAGGGTCGTCACCGGGTTGGTGAGACTCAATCCATGAGCTCCAGCTGAGCTTCCATGATCACTTGAGCAGACTTTGGACATTTCTTCCAGAGAAGATACTGCCTCCATTGCTGCTCGTTTGATCGGACCCCACAGAATGGATGCGCCGGCATAGAGACTGTCGCGCAGGACATATCCGGAAATCGAATATGATCCGCAGGCTCGTAGCGCAGCAGCGACGACTGTTGCGCCCTGTGCGCGAAGCGTCTCAATGTCTCCCAGGCACATCGTCATCGAATGGAGCAGTTCCCCGCCCATCGGGTGCTCCGTCGACGGGGGCACTGGGATCAGCGCCAGAACAACAGGGAAGCTGTCGCGTATGGTGGAATCCAAGACCTTCCACGTGTCCGTGGACATCAGCTCGGACATCACCTCCACCTCCGTACAACAATAGAGCGTCGACCAGCTAGGGTTTTAGGGTTTAGGGTTTAGGGTTTAGGGTTTAGTGATTGCACCTTAGGCCTTGGGGGCTTAGGACCTAGGGTTCTTGGGTCTATGGATTGGGGTTTTGGGGTGGTTTAGGGTTTCGGTTTCCTGCAGCCTGAATGGGCTGGCGCATGGAGGTTCAGGAACGAGATGTACAGTTGTTTCACAACAGCACCCTGAACCATCTCACACATCACCCTAAACCGAAAGCGCCAAATCCCTAATGCCCTGAAGCCCTAAACCCAGATCCCCTGAGCCCTGATCCTCCTAGATCTCAAGCCCCAACGCCGCCTAAGCCCTAACCCCTAACGCCCTTAAAGCCCAATAAACCCCTGACCTCTAACCCCCTAAAGCACCGAACCCCCCAAAACCCCCAAACCCCTAAACGCCAGAACCCTAAACCCCCTAAAACCATGAACCCTGAACCCCAAAGCCCTAAAACCCTAAACCCCGAAGCGCCTAAACCCCAAACTCTAACCCTAAACCCCAAACCCCAATTCCTGCTCAAGGCCCTAAAGGCCTCAAAACTACACTCTAACCCTAAAGCCCAAACCCTGATCCTGCTCAAAGCCCCTCTAAACCCTAAACCCTAAACCCTAAACCCTAAACCCTAAACCCTAAACCCTAAACCCTAAACCCTAAACCCTAAACCCTAAACCCTAAACCCTAAACCCTAAACCCTAAACCCTTGCTAAGAAAACCACCCAACAGCCCTCCGGTCCGCTTCCGGCTTGTCACTGCCCTCTTCCTCCAGCGGTCGCTCTTCATCCTGCTGAACTGTTGGGGGGGTGGGGGGTGGGGGGGGGGTGGGGGGGGGTGGGGGGGGGGTGGGGGGGGGGGGGGGGGGGGGGGGGGGGGGTGGGGGGTGGGGGGGGCGGTTAGGGACGTCTAGGAGTTTAGGGCTTAGGGCTTTTGGGTTTTGGGGTCTAGGGTTTAGGGTTTAGGGTTTGGGGTTAGAGTTTGCGGTTTTGTTGTAGTTACATGGTCCCTTCATAGGGCCCTTACATAACCCAAATACCCCATAAACACCCAGAACCCTTTCAAGAAGGCATGGGACCATATAAAACCTGCCTTAGGGTTTATAGGGTTTAGGATTTAGGGCTTAGGGTAGGGTTTAGGGGAAGAGCCCCAAGACGCCGCCCTAAACCCCAAGAAGGCACCCTAGACTCAAAACCTTCCTAACCCCTATTAAGAATCACCCCTCATCCAGCAACCAAAGGGTAAACAGGGTGCTTTGGGATGTTCCCCCTTATACTAGCAGTCCTTAATGAGGATTATACTGGGGGGGGGGGGTATTATAATGCCCATTAAGGAGCTGTTAGTATAAGGATGAACATCCCAAAGGGTGCCCTTTGTTCCTCAAGGGACGGCCATTACACCCCAAACCCAGAAAGCCCCAATAGAAACGACGCAAAGACCAGGACCCCTAAACCCCTATAACCCAAACCCGCTATGTGTTTAAGAGCCACGCCAGAAAACTTGAAGATGACAATCCTTATAAGGAAGAAGACCTTTATTCTTAGGGTGGTTCTTCAGCAAATAGTAGCAAATTTGAACCCGAGCCCCGACAGATGTCACCGGGGGCCTTCTTCTTCGGGCCAGGCTTGGGGAACTCGAAAGTCGCGCTGGGCACGAAGAAGCTGGGTCGGCCATCAGAGTTCACTGTCTTCGTTGGGTCCTGCAGTTAAGACACCCAGGCAATCAAGGATCTAGAGAGTCTAGGGTTCAACCCTAACCCCTAAACCCTAAACCCTAAACCCTAAACCCTAAACCCTAAACCCTAAACCCTAAACCCTAAGCCCTAAGCCCTAAGCCCTAAGCCCTAAGCCCTAAGCCCTAAGCCCTAAGCCCTAAGCCCTAAGCCCTAAACCTTAATGTCGGCATAAGCTTTGCCGCGTAAGGGTGCAGATGGCGGGTGGCAGGTCTTTCGGGCAGTCGAAGACTCTGCACCGTGTGTGCCCCAACCCTAAACCCTAAACCCTAAACCTTAAACCCTAAACCCTAAACCCTAAACCCTGAGGCAGGGTTTAGGGTTTAGGGTTTAGGGTTTAGGGTTTAGGGTTTAGGGTTTAGGGTTTAGGGTTTAGGGTTTAAGGTTTAGGGTTTAGGGTTTAGGGTTTAGGGTTTAGGGTTTAGGGTTTAGGGATGAATTTGGGGGTTTCCGAAATTAGGGCTACCTTATTGGGGGTCCTTATTATCCCCAAAATCCTACTATTTGGGGGACAAGATTCGAAGTCCCTTATTTTCGTAAACCCCCATATACACTCAACCTGATACGACTGCTGAGTTGTGATGCGCGTTGCGATGACTCACTCTACATTCTTACCACACCCTGAACCCTAAACCACCCTCCCTCCCCAAATCCTAGTTCCCAAACCACTGAATCCTCAACCCTAAACCCTAAACCCTAAACCCTGAACCCTTTAAAGCACCCCACGCGCACGCTTTTCCGAAACGAGCCCGGCAGTGTGGTGTCTTTTTGCCGACCTCGGGTGGGCGTCGGCGCCCACCCCGGCAGGCACCGTCTGTGCATCGCGCCTGCGCTAAGGCGAACTTCTCAAGATTCGGTAAGTCCGGTACTCGCTTGCGAGCCCTAGGCAGGACTAGAGTCTAGGGTTTAGGGTTCAGGGTTTAGGGTTCAGGGTTCAGGGTTTAGGGTTCAGGGTTTAGGGTTTAGGGTTTAGGGTTCAGGGTTTCGGGATTAGGGCAGGCAGAAAGCGCCCGATTTCGGTGCGGGATCCTACGGCACACCAAGTTCTTGAAGCCATCGAGAGCACCATGCAACATGTATGTCACGGGGTTTAGGGTTTAGGGTTTAGGGTTTAGGGTTTAGGGTTTAGGGTTTAGGGTTTCGGGTTTAGGGTTTCGGGTTTAGGGTCACTTGCTATTTGCTGAGGGTTTAGGAGCGTTAGGTTGAGGGTGTTAGGGTGTGTGAGGGCTGCAAGGGGCCAAACGACAACAGCTGGTTTCCCTGAACCCTACACCCAAAACTCTAAACCCTAAAACCGTAGAACCTAAAGCCTAAACACTAAGACCCCAAAACCCTAGACCCTAAACCCCTAAACAATGAACCTTAAAACACTAAAACCCCCAACCCCCAAAACCCCAAAATCCGATTGGGTCCAGAAAGGCGATGCGAAATGTTGAGCGCAGGGTTGGGGGTTTAGAGTTTAGGGTTTAGGGTTTAGGGCTTGGGGTTTAGGGTTTAGGGTTTTGGGTTTAGGGTTTTGGGTTTTGGGTTTTGGGTTGCATACGATGCAACTTTTAAGAGCCAAAAGAGCCCTACGTCGTTTGAGTGTTCGGGGTTTGGGGTCTAGGGTTTAGGGTTTAGGGTTTGGGCTTTGGGGTGGGGGTGTGGGAAAATCCTTCCTCATTATCTCCATTTGTGCTACGGGGTATGTGGGGTCTGTTGAACAATTCTTAAAATGCAGATTCAGCGGAGGCAACAGCATATGTAGCGTTCAGAACTTTTAGGGTTTTGGGTTTACGGTTTAGGGTTTGGGTTTGAGGGTTCAGGGCTTGGGGTTTGATAGTTTAGAGGCTTCTACTTAAATTTGATGTCCCTGTGATGGCAACTTGGCTGACGTTCTGTGACAGCAACCGTGTGTATTTGACGCTGCCAGAGACCGTCGCGGGGCTGCAGCGAAGCGACACGAAAGGCAGCTCGGCGGTGAAAGGTTATAGCGGGGTGAGGGGCAAAGGGCTGATTGTGGAGGATTTAGAGGGTTTAGGGTTTAGGGTTTAGGGTTTAGGGCTTCGGTTTTAAGGCTTAGGGTTCAGGGCGGGGCCTTTAGCGTTTGCTTAGGCTAAGCTAGAGACGTTGTTGGCTTAAGGACTTGGGCAGTGGGGGTTTAGCAAACTTTCTAAACAGTTCCTTGTCGTAGGGGTTTGAGGTTTAGGGTTTAGGGCTTAGGGCTTAACGGTTTAGGGTTTAGGGTTTAGGGAGGGTTATAGATTCTTCGGGGCGGGGGGGGGGGGGGCGGAGAGGGGTGGAGCATTTCTATGTTGGATCTTTAAACTGAAGGGGCTTCAGGGGTTTAGGGTTTAGTGTTTGGGGTTCAGGGTTTAAGGTATGGGTTTAGGGTGTTGCATCGGTCAGCTGAACGCAACAGTGTGAAGACATGCCCGCCCCAAGACCACCCAAACACTACTCACTGCGAACCAAACCGGGGCCAGCCCAAACCAAGCCGAAGCCATTCAAAATTCACATGCGCCAACCCAAACCAAGCCGAAGCCATTCAAAATTCACATGTGACACATGTATAGGGGATGCGGAAGCCATAGCGGCAGAGGATACCTCCTCAGGTTGTTGCGCAGGGGACGGCCGAAGGGCCCGGGTCGGGACAGTCTGGGCCGAAGGCCCGTCTCACAGAAAATTCAAGGGCGTGAATAGGCTCCTGGTTTTCGACACCCGCCTACCCCAGCAGAGGTGAGAGGGGTGGCGGGCGGGTTTTGGGTTTTGGGTTTTGGGTTTAGGGTTTAGGGTTTAGGGTTTAGGGTTTAGGGTTTAGGGTTTAGGGTTTAGGGTTTAGGGTTTAGGTTTAGGTTTAGGGTTTAGGGTTTAGGGTTTAGGGTTTAGGGTTTAGGGTTTAGGGTTTAGGGTTTAGGGTTTAGGGTTTAGGGTTTAGGGTTTAGGGTTTAGGGTTTAGGGTTTAGGGTTTAGGGTTTAGGGTTGATCGGTGGGTTTGGGCTCTTCAAGGTCTCCGTCTATGTATTGGCTGAGCCTGTTTGCCTGCTCGGGCTTGTGGGTCTTGAGGTTAAGAGCTTTTAGTGCCTTTTTTAGGGCTTATGCAGAGGCCTTTGGGGCTTCAGGGTGTAGGGCTTAGGGTTTAGGGTTTAAGGTCGGAGCTGCTTGTCCGTCGCAAGATTCAGAGCAACCCGGGCCGTACTTTGTACGGCCACGGGTGCAGTCGGAACCGAATTGCGCCTGGGCTACGGGGGCGCCAGCGGGGAGGGCTTAGGGCTGAGGGTTGCGGAACTTCCGCGTTAAGGTTTGGGGCATGGGGAAGAATCCCCCTAAACCCCTGAAGTCCCTAAACCTTCGCAACCCTACATTCGCTAGGTGCCCTAAATGCCCTAGTTCCCCAAATTCCCTCAATTCCCCAAACCCTAAACCCTAAACCCTAAACCCCTAATCCCTGATCCCTGATCCCTAATCCCTGATCCCTGATCCCTAAACCCTAAACCCTAAACCCTAAACCCTAAACCCTAAACCCTAGCTTCCCTCCCCTACTCGCGCCTCCCCAGATCCTGCGCGGCCTGAGGAGCCCCGGCCGGCCCCCGGAGGCGCGGGCTTGGGCGGGGTGCGGCGGTGACGCCGACTCCCAGCCTGTTTTGTGTAGCTTTCGTGTGTTGATTCGGGTTTAGGGTTTAGGGTTTAGGGTTGAGGGTTGAGGGTTTAGGGTTTGGGGCTTAGGGTTTAGGGTTTAGGGTTTAGGGTTTGGGGTTTGGGGTTTGGGGTAACCCTAAACCCTAAACCCTAAACCCTAAACCCTAAACCCTAAACCCTAAACCCTAATTTAACCCTAATTAAACCCTAAACCCTAAATCCTTTAAACCCTAAATCCCCAAATTGGTAGGGTTCCCTTATAATGAGGACCCCAATAAGGTAACCCCCTAATTTCGGAAACCCTCATTTCGTGAACCCGGACGCTCAAAAGCAACGACAGTTCCGCGGACCGCGCGCGTGGCCACGGAAGTACGGTTTAGGGTTTAGGGTTTAGGGTTTAGGGTTTAGGGTTTAGGGTTTAGGGTTTAGGGTCTAGGGTTTAGGGTTTAGGGTTTAGGGTTGCATTCGCATTGCGCAGCCGTGCGCGGAACGCGCGCGCCAGCCGAGTTGGTCCCCTCTTGCCCTGCACTCTTGCCCTGCAAGAGGGAGCCCCTGAGTGTTGGCACACTGCTTGGAACACTAGGTTTAGGGTTTAGGGCTTAGGGTTTCGGGTTTAGGGTTTAGGGTTTCGGGCTTAGGGTTCCGAAACCGAGCCCTAACCCCACACTCGGGAATCCCGAAGTCGGGCCCGGCACCACTTCCGGTCGTCGGGATCCTGGCTTTGCTTCGGGGAGCTTTGGGGGGGGGGGGGTTTCGGGTTTAGGGGTTTAGGGTTTTATGGTTTAGGGTTTTATGGTTTTAGGGTTTAGGGTTTAGTGGTTTAGGGTTTTATGGTTTAGGGTTTAGGGTTTAGGGTTTAGGGTTTAGGGATTGGGGGGGGGGGGGGGGTGGGGGGGGTGTGAGGTGGGGGGGGGGGGGGGGGGGGGGCCTAAGCCTTTGGAAGAAACCAGAGCTCTGTGTTGAGGGTTCTCGGGGCCATGCGCGAAAGAAAGAACGAAAGAGCGCGAGAGAGAGAGAGAGAGAGAGAAAAAAAAAAAAGTGAAGAACCAAGTAGGAACCTAAGAAAGAGGGATTTGCTGTTTACCCCACATAGCTTGTCAAGAGGGTCTGTTGCAAACTCTCTGACAGAACTAGGCCGCTAAACCCAGCGTGCCACACCTCTGGAAGCCCAACTGGTGACGATCGCCGCCACCACCTTCGCCAGGACACATCTCGCTACCCTAAGCCCTGAACCCTAAACCCTAAATCCTAAACCCTAAATCCTAAACCCTAAACCCGAAATCCTAAACCCTAAGCCCCTGGGGTCTTACCCCCAAGCCTCTCTTTACAGGCCGGGGTCCCGCCAGGTTGGTTTAGAGTTTCGGGTTTTGGGCTTTCGGGTTTAGGGTTTTGGGTTTCGGGTTTAGGGTTTAGAGTTCGGGCTTTGGGGTTTAGAGTTGTTTGGGGTTCACGGTTCAAGGTTCATTCCGAAACCCCGACCGTGGGCGGGCTAACCCACCTTTAACCCACCCTAAAGCCAAGACCCGAAACCCCCCAAAACTCTAAATCCTAAACCCCCAAACCCTGATGGTTGAGGAAGTTCCCCCAAAGCCTCCTTCAGAAGTTTGAAGCTTGCGGGGCTCCCCCCCCCCCCCGACCCCCCCCCCCCCCCCCGCCCCCCCCCCCACCCAAAAAAACTAAGAACAAAACACCTGCACCAAAACCACCCCCTCCCCCCCCCCCCAAACCCTAAACCCTAAACTCCAAGCCCTAAACCCTAAACCCTAAACAGATTTGCGTATCGAAGTGGCCTGAGTCCGCGGGCGCGGACCCCGAGCGCTCCCGAACAAGGCCCTCAGAAAATGTGGGGCTTGGGGGGTTTTAGGATTTGGGGTTTGGGGTTTGGGGTTTAGGATTTGGGGTTTGGGGTTTAGGGTTTAGGGTTTAGGGTTTGGGGTTTGGGGTTTAGGGTTTAGGGTTTAGGGTTTAGGGTTTAGGGTTGTTCTCTACGTTGGGGTTCCTTTCTCGCATCCGACATATGTACGGCACCCTTACAAAAGAAGAATCCCAAAACGGGACCCCTAGTTTAGAGAACTACAGAGTCGGGGGCTTAAGGTTTATTAAGGTTAGGGTTTAGGGTTTAGGGTTTAGGGTTTAGGGTTTAGGGTTTAGGGTTTAAGGTTTAGGGTTTAGGGTTTAGGGTTTAGGGTTTAGGGTTTAGGGTTTAGGGTTTGAGCTTTGGCGGGTTTGGGGTTTCAAGCTGGGCCTCAGGCTTAGGGGAATTCAGGGGTTTGGAGTTTAGGGTTTAGGGTATAGGGCGTGAGGCTTTGGGCGTAGGTGTTTGGAGTTCAGTGGTGACGGATTCCACAACGTTGAGGGGTAAGTTTAGGCCTTGCCTTTCATTCGCGGATAGGGATGCACCCCAAAAGGGGGGGGGGGGGGGGGGGCGGGTACCTTCTTGGGGTCCTTGGGCTAAGGGGATCCTACTGTTTAGGGGTCTCTATTGGGGGGTCCCCTATTGTCGTAAACTCCCACATGTTTCACTGGGGTCTAAGGCCCTGGCGGTGAATCGGAACATGTCCTGCCCAGCGTTCACGGTTGAGGGCTAGGTTTACAGAGGGCTCGCAGGGTTGCTAGGGTTCATAGGGCTGTTAAGGTTGAGGGCTTTAGGGGTGGAGCCCGGGATCCCGAAGACTATAAGCTCGTAAAGCCACCTTCGAGCTCGGGGATTAGGGTTTAGGGTTTAGGGTCCAGGGTTTAGGGTTTAGAGTTTCGGGTTTAGGGTTTAGGGTTGAGGGTTTAGGGTTTAGGATTTAAGGTTTTAGGGTTCCGGGCTTAGGGTTTGGGCTTCTGCGCGCAAGAGAGTCCTCCACTGCTTCGACCTGGGAGTGGGCCAAAACTCCAGGTTGCTTAGGGGGCACTAACACCCTCAACCCTAAACCCTAGACCCTAACCCGGAAACCCGAAACCCTAAACCCCGAAACCCGAAACCCGAAACCCTAAACCCCAAACCCTAAACCCTAAACCCCAGACCAGGGGGCCAAACAATGCCGATCTCTGAGTTTTCCAGCACACGAAAAAGTAGCCAAAGCAAGGTCACGCAAAGGTTGGGGTTTGAGGTTTAGGGTTTAGGGTTTAGGGTTTAGGGTTTAGGGTTTAGGGTTAGTGGGTTTAGGGTTTAGGGTTCTAGGGTGGAGGGTGGCGGGTTTGGTTCTTGGAGTCTGGAGGGTCTGGTGGTTTAGGATTCGGGTTCAGGGCTTAGGGTTTCGGGCTTAGGGTTTAGGGTCGAGGGTTCAGGGTTTAGGGTTTGGGGTTTGGGTATGAGGGTCAAGGGTCTGGGCTTTAGGGTTTTTGGGGATTAAGGTGTTTTGGTCTAGGGCTGAGGGTTTGGAGTTTACGATTGAGGGTGAAGGGTTAAGGCTGTAGGTTCAGGGTTAAGGCTGCAGAGGTCGAGGGTCTGGTCTGGAGAACAAGGGTTTGGCCTCGACGCCCTGCAGAGCACATGAGGCTGCAAACCCTAAACCCCAGACCCTAACCCGTAAACCCTAAACCCTAAGCCCTAAACCCTGAACCCTAAACCCTGAACCCTAAACCCTGAAACCATGACATGGGGAGAGGGTGAACCCCTGCCCCTCAAACCCAAAACTCCCGAAACGTTGGCACCCTAAAGAATGCCACCGAATCCCTGAAACCCTCAACACTTCCAAGCCCGAAGCCCTAAACCCTAATGAACCTCTACCCTAAACCCTAAACGCTAGACGCTACTTCTTGGTGGGGCCCCCACCCCACGGTGTGCGTAGGCCTGGCTGGAGCAAGGAGTTTCGCGTGGGGAGCGTCGGGCGTAATTGCGTTTTTTTGCCACGCTGCGGCTTAGCTCAAGGTTCGGGATTCGGGGGGAGGGAGTGTAGGATCGCATGGTGGATGCTAGAGAATCAAGAGCCCAGAACTCCCAGCCAGGGACTCTCAAAATTATGGGGCTCTTTTCGGGCTATACCCTAAGTATGGGGGTCCGTACCCCCGAGAGGGACCGTCATTTTTGTGAAAGCACCCATATGCCTAAATTGGGACAAATCCGGGGCCTTTACAAACCCCGCGAGACCGAATTTTGGGGTTTAGGGTTTATAGGGTATAGGGTTTAGGGTTTAGGGTTTAAGGTTTAGGGTTTAGGGTTTAGGGTTTAGGGTTTGGGGGTTGGGGTTTAGGGCTTAGGGTCTTGGGTTCAGGGTTTAGGGTTTAGGGCTCAGGGAATCATTCAACATACAAACCCGAAATACGGAAGGAGATTACCATACCCCTTAACTTCGTTTACGGGCTTGCCCAAGGGGTACGTTGAATATTTGTTAGGTTCCCCCAAGCCCGCCAAAAACCGTATGACCCCTCCACCTCCAAACTGAATAGTCCATGCGCCCTAAACCCTAAACCCTAAACCCTAAACCCTAAACCCTCATCCCTCATGCTGGGGAGTAAGGCTACTAAACCCAGAGAAACACCCGACAAAAACCCTAAACACCTGTTGAAGTTCAAGTTCGAGGTGTAAAACCCGCTCTTTGAGGCTGCAGGTCAACATCTTGTCCTGCTGTCGGGCATGAGCTTGTCGCAACCGCCGGACTTTTCTCAACTCACGGTTCCATGAGCTCTCTCCGTAACCTGCATGGCTTGGGCCATCAGCGCGATCTCTGTGCATGGGAAGCCTACACTCTGACCGCCGGGATGCCTTGAGCATACGGCAGCCCGAAAGTGCAAGTTGAGAGATTGCTGCTGACTGGCGCTTGAAACAAAGAGGCGCTGCAAAACACCCCCCGTTTCGCAGACCGCAGGGCGAGGCCTGCGAAATCACTTGCAGTGCATCATCAGCTCCCGCCGCCCTAGCCACCAGCGCTGGCCTCAGATCTTTCCATCGAAAGGCCTTCTTGTTCCTCACTATCACTATCGGATCCTATGTAGAACTCGCCGTGCCGTCTTGCGCTACCGTCCCATCCGTCTCCATACATGTTGTAGTAAAAGCTCTCGAGGAATGGAGATGATGCTTCCGTCAGTGACATCGCGGCTTCCTTCCATGTCCACAGGTTATCACGCAGAGGTTGCACCAGGTACGTCTGACCATGTCGGCGGACATCCTGCGTCACAGTCTGAACCCCAGAGCTCCGTACCGAAGGTGCTTCGGCTTGCTTTCGCTTCAGAACGGCTGACTCTTGTGATGCAGGTGTACCTCGGCAAGCGACTGATTCCGGAGCGATTGCTTGCGTATGTTCATAATCCATCATCTGGAGTGTCCTCCTGCCTCCCCCCGGCACACCTCGTCCTCGTCCAACATTCAATCTCACGCTGTCTATGTCGCCATTGCCCACCACCCCTGTCTCAGCGTGAGCCACAAGGCTCTTAACCTGTGCGAAGTGTCCAAATCGAGGAAAACTTGCGCAACCCGCTCCAATAACTAGCTCAGGCCACACGAGGAGAAAGAAGTTGACTATAAACAGATGTAAGTTGTATGTTGCACCAAGAACAGCAGTATCCCTGCCAACGGGGAACACAATGGAAGCTATCCAAGTACTCCTATACCGCTCCCGACGACGTCTATCGGAAGGATCCCTAGAGTTGCTATCTCCAGGGGGTTGGCAGCCTATCCACCGGATGTATCCGCTAGCCGTCCGGCCACACGTTGTACACCAAGCAAGATATCTACCTGAACAGCCACCTATTCCCAATATCCTCCGGCCTCCGGCTATGAGTTGTAGAGGAAACAGGTAACTATCCCGAAAGTTAGGGTAGTGGATCTATCCCTCGTCACGCTCCGTCCTTTTAGCTCCTCTTGCCTTCCGGCTACGAGTTGGCTATCCAGATCCGCAACGTACAGGAAAACTATCCACGGGGGCGACAACTGTACAAGACAGGCTGCTACAAGTCAAAGAAGGGCCCTTCTTGAGCAGCTTACAGCTGCGAATAGGCATGATCATTGATATCTATCCAAACTCGTCCACGAGGAAGTCGTCGTCTATCCCATGCCTGGCCCGAAATTAAATACCCTATTAAACACGCACCCCGGGAAATCTAACTTACCTCTTTGTGCTAAACAACACCAAACCCCCAAACCCTCAACCCTAATTAAACTAGGGTGGCCCCTAAAACCCTCTGAAAAATATTCCTGTATATGACCCTCCTAAGCCTATTAAGGAAAAATATACATTGAACCAAGGGCCTACCGAGTAAAGAAAGGGGACAAGGGCCCCTAAACCCAAAACCCTAGACCCTAAACCCCAAACCCCTAAACCCTAAGCCCTTCTGAAAACCCTCAACCCTAAACCCTAAACCCTCAACCCTAAACCCTCAACCCTAAACCCTAAACCCTAAACCCTAAACCCTAAACCCCTAAACCCCTAAACCCTAAAAGAGAGGGGAACAAGGGCACGACTCCACTTCCGCCACCTGCAGGGAGCGGCGTTCGGACTCTGTCTTCTCCCTCTGCGCCTCAGCTCCGGATGTTCTGCTGTGGAGCGCGGGGGGGAGGGAGGTTTAGGGTTTAGGGTTTAGGGTTTAGGGTTTAGGGTTTAGGGTTTGGGGTTTAGGGTTTAGAGTTTGGGGTTTGGGGTTTGGGGTTTAGGGTTTAGGGGTGATGGTTTAAAGTTTGAGGCTTCAACACCTGAACCCTGAACCCAAACTTTTGGTTTGGATTTCGGGCTTTGTGTTCAAGGGCAGGTTCGGGGTCTGCTCTGGGGTGAGCCAGGGGCTTAAGAATTTTAGGCCTTGGAGTTTAGAGTTTAAGGTTTTGGGCTTTGGGCTGGGGGTTTAGGGTTTAGGGTTTGGGGTTTGGGGTTTGGGGTTTGGGGTCTGGGGTCTGGGGTTTGGGGTTTGGGGTTTGGGGTTTGGGGTTTGGGGTTTGGGAAGTTCTTAGGCCTGTGACTCAACCTTTCGGGGCCTTTCGATGGGATGCAGCCCACATAGTCACTGGAGAGTCGATGGGCCGTTCTTGCCCTAAACCCTAAACCCTAAACCCTAAACCCTAAACCCTAAACCCTAAACCCTAAACCCTAAACCCTAAACCCTAAACCCTAAACCCTAAACCCTAAACCCTAAACCTAAACCCTAAACCCTGAACCCTGAACCCTTAGGTCGCAAAGCCTTGTCGATACCCTGCCGCCTTTACAAGGTACCTTGAGGTCCTAACCCCAAATCCCAAACCTGTACCTCCAAAGCCCAACCCCCAAACCCTAAACCCCAAACCCTAAACCCCAAACCCTAAACCCCAAACCCTAAACCCAAACCCGAAACCCCAAACCCAAACCCTAAACCCTACATTCCCAACCCTAAGCCCTAGGCACTGCACCCTAGGCTTAGGCTTAGGGACCTCGAGCGCACAATGATAAGGCTGCCACCTCCGCGCGGAGCTCGCCGTGTGCCTGTGTCATGACCTGCAGGTGTCGGGAGTAGGGTTTAGGGTTTAGGTTTTGGGGCTTAGGTTTGGGGTTTAGGGTTTAGGGTTTCGGGTATATGGGGGGGGGGGGGGGGGTGTGTGTTTAAGAATAGGCGGTGTAATATTAGGGCGGGGAGTAGAGTAGGGCCCTTGTGCCATTTCTTTAGGGTTTGTGTTTTGGGGTTTCGGGTTTGGTTCTTTTTTTTGTTGGTTGGGTTTCGGGTTTGGGGTGTGGGGCCTGTAGGGTTTGGGGTTTGGGGTTTAGGGTTTAGGGTTTAGGGTTTAGGGTTTAGGGCTTAGGGCTTAGGGCTTAGGGCTTAGGGCTAGGGATAGCACCGAGCGACAAAGCCTTGACCCTGAACACCAACAGCTTATCCCGGAGCCTCACGGACGTTCTTGGCAAACAAGAGCGGGTCTTGCTTCTCCTCCTCGTGATTGCAGTGCGCTCTTGCTTTGGGTTTAGAGTGTATGAGTTGCAGTTCAGCTAGAGCCCTAAACCCTAGATCCTAATCCCCCTAAACCCTCCCTAAACCCTAGACCCTGGACCCTAAACCGCAAGAGGTTTGGGCATACTGCTTGGGGGTTATTAGGTTTGTGGGGTTTGGATTTGTAGAGCCAAGCCTTCGGGTGCTGTATGGCTCAACTGCATGCAGACGACATGCCCACCACAAGGACGGCCAAATTCTACCCAAACATATACAAAGTCTCCTCAATCTTTTTGGGGTTGGGGTTTAGGGTTGGAAACGCACAGACACACAGAGAGAGACAGAGACAGAGACAGACAGAGACGGAGACGGAGACGGAGACGGAGACAGAGACAGAGACAGCATCCAAGCAATCCAACAACTTCTGTTTTCTTTGAACCCCGAACCACCAAAAATCTCCATAAACCATACGCCCCAAGCTCACCAAGAACCCCCTAAACCCTAAACCCTAAACCCTAAACCCTAAACCCTAAACCCTAAACCCCCCTGAGGTCAAGGAGAGCACGCCAGCCCGGCCTCGGACGGCACGTAGGGCGGCAAAACGCGGATGCGCACCGAGTGCATCATGTGGCCCAGGAATCTCGGTTTCCAGGGTTTAGGGTTTAGGGTTTAGGGTTTAGGGTTTAGGGTTTAGGGTTTAGGGTTTAGGGTTTAGAGTTGAAGGATTTGAGGGTTTAGGATTTTTGCTTGGAAGGACCGAAGGAGTCTAAGGGCCACGAAGGGTTTCAAGGGGGAAGTGACATTCGAGTTTCGTCTCAACCTCGGCACGACATGCTCCGATGCCGGTGTTGCTACATCGCCTTTGCTTTTTTCGAGCTGTGTGATGCACAAGCCAAAACCAGGTCATCTA
Source organism: Symbiodinium natans (assembly GCA_905221605.1). Taxonomy (NCBI): domain Eukaryota; class Dinophyceae; order Suessiales; family Symbiodiniaceae; genus Symbiodinium; species Symbiodinium natans. The sequence continues at coordinate 448,021 of CAJNDS010002314.1, forward strand.
CCAGCGCCATACAGGGCCTATTCCCTGCTAAGGACCAGGGGGATAGGGTTTAGGGTTTAGGGTTTAGGGTTTACGGTGTAGGGTGTAGGGTTTAGGGGTTTAGGGGTTTAGGGTTTTAGGGTTTAGGGTTTAGGGTTTAGAGGGAACAGCGACTACGTTGCTGCCCGTGAACCCGAAACAGCCCCAAAGCCCCCCCCCTAAAGCCCTAAAAGCTGAACCTCCTAAACCCTAAACCCTAAGCCCTAAACCCTAAACCCTAAGCCCTAAACCCTAAACTACCCTAAACCCTAAACCCTAAACCCTAAACCCTAAACCCTAAACCCTAAACCCTAAACCCTAAACCCTAAACCCTAAACCCTGAACCCTGAACCCTGAACCCTAAACCCTAAACCCTAAACCCTAAACCCTAACCCTAAACCCCAAAAACCCCTAAACAGAGGGCCTTCGGCAAGTCTTTGGTCGGTGACTGATGTTGTGGGATCTGGAAGGCTGGACAATGCAACCCGTAAACCCCTAAACCCCTCAATCTCTAGATCCTTAAGCCCTAAATCCGAAAGCCCTAGTCCTTAAACCCCCAAATCCCTAATCCCTAAACACCTACACCCCTACACCCTAAACCCCAAACCCTCAACCCTAAACCCTGAACCCTAAACCCTAAACCCTAAACCCTAAACCCTAAACCCCATAGCCCTCAAACCATGATAAAACCTCAATAGAGCACAATCTGGGGCCATAGCTGTTCCGCCCACTCCGTGTCTCCGATCGCCTTCGGAGGGTTTAGGGTTTAGGGTTTAAGGTTTAGGGGTTTAGGGTTTAGGGTTTAGGGTTTAGGGTTTAGGGCTTAGGGTTTAGGATTTAGCATTTAGGGTTTAGGGTTTAGGGTTTCGGATTTAGGATTCAGGGCTAGGGTTTAGGGTTTAGGGCTTAGGGCTCAGTACCCTTTTGACCTTATGAACCCTGCACGCCCCTGAACGACCTGAACCTGGGTTTGCTCATGAGGGCCTAAGATCCTATCATTGGTTGCTGTAGGGTTTGTATAGGGTTCATGGGCTTCCTGCCAAAGACACCCTAAACCCTAAACCCTAAACCCTGAAACCCTGAAACCCTGAACCCTCCACCTGGATCTTGCCGTCATCGTTGGCCCGGTAGTGGACGCTGGCTGGATCCCAGGACCCGGTGTAGCAGAGGACCTTTTGAGATTGAGCTAAGGCGTTGGGGTTTAGGGTTGAGGGTTGAGGGTTTCGGGTTTAGGGTTTAGGGCTTAGGGTTTAGGGTTTAGGGGTTTAGGGCATAGGGCTTAGGGCTTCGGGCTTCGGGCTTAGGGCTTAGGGCTCAGGGCTTAGGGCTTTGGTTTTCTTGTTTTTAGGAGGGAGGGGGGGGGGGGGGAGGATTCCAACTTGCGGGTACCCCTCTTGAATACCCCATAAAGCTAGAAAGAGCTGTTTCAAGAAAGCTGCGGCCCAACAAGGGGCCATCTTTTCTTTCCTTTGCTTCAAGCCTCGGGTTGCAGGGCTGAAAGCTTATTGGATTCAGGGCTTACATTTTACAATGGACCCTACCAGAACGAGTGGCGCGCACAAGGCTAGTAGAAAAAGCACCGTTTTGCTATATGTTGCTGTTGGTTGTTGTCCTTGACTTTTGATGTTTCTATCACTTCAATAATGATCATAATAATAATACGAATAACAATAACAATAATAGCAAAACAAACAAAATCACAAAAAAAAAATCCCCCCTTAAGCGTCCTTTCTTTAGCATCGCCACAGAGTCGAAACGAGTGTCCACGGGCTCCATGAACTCGGCTTACCGAATTTCGGCCGAGGACAGACAAGCTCGGAACCCGAAGCCACGCTAAAGGGTTGAAAAACAGGGTTTAGGGTTTAGGGTTTAGGGTTGAGGGTTGAGGGTTGAGGGTTGAGGGTTGAGGGTTTAGGGTTTAGGGTTTAGGGTCGTGCATCTCTCGCAGCCGGGAAAGACGCGTCCCCAGACCCCACGCAGCCTCGCAAGAACATTTCGCGCGACACACCCTCAATCCAAAGCCACCCAAAGCCCTGTACCCCCGTGGCCCAAACCGAAACCCTAAACCCCTAAACCTTAACCCTATTACAGAGGCAGGGTGTACATATATATAAATATGTATGTATATATGCATGTTTGTTTATCTATTCCTTTAATCCTCGATTTATCTATTTAGCTTTTCATGTATTTTGTCTATATATATATATATGTATATATCAGGGCAGGTGTAGGAGAGGCCTTAAGCCCCAAAACAAAGCCCACCGACTCCCCTTCCTGTGCCCAAGGCCCCGGGCGGCTGGGCGCACGGCGACGCCGGGCACAAAAGCGCCTTTCTTGAACCTCGCTCGAGGGCAACCTTAAGGCCAAAACCCTAGAGTCAAAAAAGCTGCAGGGGTTTAGGGTGTAGGGTTTAGGGTGTAGGGTTTAGGGTGTAGGGTTTAGGATTTCGGGCTTAGGGTTTAGGGTTGAGGGTTTGGGGTTTAGGGTTTAGGGTTTAGGGTTTAGGATTTAGGGTCTAGGGTTGAGGGTTGAGGGTTGAGGGTTTAGGGTTTAGGGTTTAGGGTTTAGGGTTTAGGGTTTAGGGGAACCCCAAAGCTCGCAACCCCTACAAATTCAAACGTGGGGAGGTAGGGGGCGAAGGCTGATCACATAAATGCCCTGAACATAACAGCTCGAACACTGACCCCGTCAACAGCCCTAAACCCCCGTGATCCCCCAAATAACTTGGGATATTCCCCCCATTTTTCTAGCAGTCCTTAGCAGGGATTCTAGTACCCCGATTATCATCCCTCTTAAGGACTGTTCGTATAAGGGTGAACGTCCGAACCTAGAAGCCAACAACCCGGGAGGCCAAAACCCGAAACTCCCTCAACCCTAAACTCTACCAAGCCCTCGGCCTTCAACCCTCAACCCTAACCCCCCCCCCCCCCCCCCAACAAAAAAAAAAAAAAAAAACAACCCAACCAAAAAACAACCAAAAACAACAACATCCCAAAACCAAAAAAACAGGATAACCCTAAACGCTGCACGCTAAACCCCAGAATCCCAACAAAAGCTTCCTGAGCCCGGCTTGACCCACTGCTTGGCTGAGTGGTGCTTGAGAGCCCTTTGAAAATTATCTATGAATAGGTTCCCTTCAACAAGGGAAGGGAAATCCAAATAAACCCTAAACCCTAAACCCTAAACCCTAAACCCTAAACCCTAAACCCTAAACCCTAAACCAGTTAGGGGCGTCTGAGGGCTCCGACTCCAGGAGGCTCTCCCCGTTGCTGGTGGTGCCCTGGGAAATTCAGAATTTTCATCTTGGGGCTTGAAGGGCGTAGGGTTTAGGGTTTAGGGTTTAGGGTTTGGGGTTTAGGGTTTGGGGTTGAGGGTTTAGGGTTTGGGCTTTAGGGTTTGGGGTTTAGGGTTTGGGGTTTGAGGTTGAGGGTTTAGGGCTTTGAGCGGAGTTGAGAGTTGGGTTTTGGGCTTTTTGGGGGGTTCGGGCTGCGGAAGCCCTGAACCCTAAACCCTAAACCCCAAACCCCTAAACCCCTCCTAAAACCGCTAGAGCCCCTAAACCCTAAACCCTAAACCCCAAACTAACCCAGCTCGGGCCTCTGGAAACAGCAGCAGTGGTTGCTTGCCATGCTTCCAGGAGGCCACGTGGTCCTGAGCATTCGGGCTTAGGGTGTAGGGTTTGGGGTTTAGGGTTTAGGGTTTAGGGTTTAGGACTGAGGCTCAAAAAAAAGCACAACAGGCTCAAGACAAGAACCAGCCCCAAGAATTGCCCCCTCCCAAACCCAACCCGAACCAAGTCGTTTCCATCACATACTCCGGACATTTCATACTGCTTGCTTCCGGCTCTGGGGTTAAGGGTTTAGGGGTCTGGGCTTGTAGGGTTGACAGCACTTGCTGAACTCATTCTAAGGGGGTTTCCGAAAATTCGGGTACCTTGCTGGGGCCCTGATTAGAAGGGAATCTTACTATGGTGGGGTCTTTTTTCAGGGGTCCCCTAAACCCTAAACCCTAAACCCCCCCATAGGGATACTAGGGTGAAGCCCTCAGCCCTGAACCCTTCCCCTTTTTCCCCACGAGCTCGCGGCTTCAATGGCCTTGATGGTGGCCTTAGGAGAGGACGGCTTCGGGTTAGGGTTTAGGGTTTAGGGTTTAGGGTTTAGGGTGTAGGGTGTAGGGTGTAGGGTTTAGGGTTTAGGGTTTAGGGTTTAGGGTTTAGGGTTTAGGGTTTAGGGTTTAGGGTTTAGGGTTTAGGGTTTAGGGTTTGGGGTTTGGGGTTTGGGGTTTAGGGTTTAGGGTTTAGGGCTTAGGGTTTAGGGTTTGGAGTTTGGGGTTTGGGGTTTGGCGTTTAGCGTTTAGGGTTTAGGGTTTATAGGGTTTATAGGGTTTATAGGGTTTATAGGGTTTATAGGGTTTAGGTGCTAGGGGTGAGGGGTTCGGTGTTTAAATTTCAGCCAAAACGCCACGGTTCTCGATACGACTGGCAGCAGAAGACTAAATTCAGCCCTCTTCTGCAAGCGCCAGCTGCCACGCCCCGCGCCTGCAGCAGCCCCTGAAAGGCTTAGATGACACTCCCTTGACAAGCTTAGATGACAGGGGTTTGCGGTTTGGGGTTGAGGCTTTAGGGGTTTAGGGTTTTCGGGTTCCGAGCTCCAAGACGCCCTTAAACTCATCAAAGCTGAACTTGCATCCGAAGCCCGGCACCCTAAACCCCTTTTCAAGCCCCCAAGCGTTCCCCCAACAGCCATGGACATTTAGGTCCGGGGCTGCTTACATACGGTTTACATAGGGTTTGCGTAGGGCTTAAGGGTTTTCATATGTTTTCATAGGGTTTACAATGGGTTTAGGGCTTAGGGTTTAAGGGTTAAGGGTTAAGGGTTAAGGGTTTAGGGTTTAGGCTTAGGGTTCTGCTTGCATAAAGGACCAGGCTCCCGGCCGATCTCGACTTTGGATCACTTCGGTCCACCTTTGGTTTAGGGTTTAGGGTTTAGGGTTTAGGGTTTAGGGTTGAGGCTTTAGGGTTTAGGGTTTGGGGTTTGGGGTTTGTTTAGGGTTTAGGGTTTAGGGTTTGCCAGTATAGCTGGCGGTTTGGGACCCCCACCCCCCAGGAACCCGCCCAAAACCCCAACTTCTAAACTCGATTTGAGACTTTCCTCTCTCCTACACGGTCCCCCCTCAGCCCCAGATTTTCTAAACCCGATTAGAATTCCGAGCCTTGGAAACTCGCCCAATGGCCATTTTGAATTATGTTGGACCCTTTTTGCCCTTTCCAGACCTCCCGGGGCCCGCGGTAAACAGATGTGTTTGCAAAGCGCCGCTTGGAAACAAATTGTTTTTTCCCGTGTTTGACAGGTCTTGCGGGTCTTTGCAGCCTCCAACGCCCTTTGAAAATCATTTAGATTCTTGTAGAAACGCTTTAAGCATCCATGTAAAAAGCTATTCAAAAAAAAACCTCTTAATTACTTTTTACAAGTGCTGAAAACCTTTCTACGGACCTTCTAATAAACGTCGTTACAAGAATTCTGCTTACTCTGTAAAACCTTTGAAAAATCTCCTCAGCACCTTTCCAGTACTCGCTAACAAGGCCAAAAACTCCATATAAAGGCTTCGTGAATTTCGCTGGTGGGTCATGGTAGGTGACCTTTGAAAGAAGCCGAGTAACCTGTGCATGTTACTCTGGCTTGGGTGTTGCCGCTGTGTGTGCTGGGACTGTTTGGTGAAGGTTTCTTGTGCTGTGAGCCAGAGTGGTACTTGGGAGCGAGCACGAATCATATTTCATATCTGGTCTGCTCTGCCAACTACGCAGCAACTGTGTGTGGTCGCATGCTGCATGTTCTTCATCATTTAGCGCTTAGCTTAGTTTGCATTTGCAGGCGCGCAGCTGTTGTTCTTTTTCCGAGCGCGTTCACATTTCTAGTGGTCGCTTTCTTTGCCCTTTTGGCAAGGCGCTTTTGGGCTTTGCTTGGCCGTGCTTGCAGTGTCGTTGCGGCAGGTCGGGCAGAGACGCACGGCTCTTCTTGCCACTGTCCTTACACTGGCGGCACGCGCTGATGCCGTTTATGCGGGCGTTGCCCATGGCGCAGTTGAGACAGTTTTGTCTGTCATCTTTGCGACCTGCGCTGATTTGCAGCGATGCGCTGATTGGCAGGGATTCTTTGCAGCTTTTGCAAGAAAACCAGCCCTTGCGGGTCCATGCCTCACTTCGATGGCATCGTGCGGCATGGTGAGCATGGTGCTGGAGGAAGTCCTTCGCCGGGCAGGTCTCGCGGCAGACGCTGCAGGTGAGGGTAGGCTTGGCCTTCACGCAGGTCACGCACTGCCGGAGGCGGTCAGCGTCCTCTTGCGTGAGCTGGGCTCGCGGGAAGGCGTCCTCGATCTTCTCCAGTTTGCAGGCCGCGCAGGACTCCGGAAATACTTCGAACGCGTCGAGATCACCTGGTAAAACGAAATGCAATTCAACACACAACCACGTTGAGACAACCAAACAAAGCAAGCCTGCATATTCGGATGCCCCCGCAGCACCTCGGAAAGGCTAACTCACAAGCTGCTCCAGGCAAACTGACCTGACACATGCCCTTTATACTCAAGTCTCCGACAACAGGTCTCTGTCCGAAACCCAAGCGCGGGAGCTTCGTCCCCTGAAGCATCACCAACAAAAAGCAAAGGCACAAAAACACCAGTATCAAACGAGCCTTCGGCAAGGACTTCACGAGCCGTGCACGACACATGACTAAGTTCACAGGAGTTTGCCAAGGTAAAAATACGTGCAGCACCCTCAACCATGCACACACTGTACAGCGCAGTTCAGGTCGGGGCCAAATGTGCCAACACAAATACGCACAGCAGCAACATGTTTGCAACAAGCTAACAAGAGACACAAGCAATTACTGTCAGATAAGATTGCAAAGTAAAGTACCATCTGTATGCGAAAATGCATGGACTGTACACGAAGGTGCCAGACCCTACAAAACGGGTGGAGTTTTTTTTTGGGTCTTTTTTTTTTTTTTTTGGCCATTTTTTTTTTTGGTCGATTTCCTTGGTTTTCTCTAGGAAAAACCCTACTTTCCTTACATTTTGGACGGATTTTCTGTCATTTCCCTGAGGTTTTCGTTGGTTTTTCATAGGGAAAAACCTATTTTTTTACATTTTGGACGGATTTCCTGTAATTTCCCTTAGGTTGAAGCACGCTCTGCACGGCTTAAAAAAAGCGGGGGGGTTGGGGGGGGCGCAGCCCCCCCCATTTGCAAACACAATGCACACACGATGTTTTTCAACTAGTTTCTTGGGCTTTGAAGCACGCTTGGTACAGCTTAAAAGAAGCGGGGGGGTTGGGGGGGGCGCAGCCCCCCCCATTTGCAATGCTCACACGATGTTTTTCAACTAGTTTCTTGGGTTGGGAAGCACGCTTGGTACGGCTTAAAAGAAGCAGGGGGGGTTGGGGGGGGGCGCAGCCACCCCCCATTTGCAAACACCCTGCTCACATGATGGGTGTCAACAAGTTTCTTGGGCTTTGAAGCGCGCTCTGCACGGCTTAAAAAACAAAAAAAAGCGGGGGGGTTGGGGGGGGCGCAGCCCCCCCCATTTGCAAACACAATGCTCACACGATGCTTTTCAACTAGTTTCTTGGGCTTTGAAGCACGCTTGGTACGACTTAAAAGAAGCGGGGGGGGTTGGGGGAAAACACCTCTCCCCCCCCCCCATTTGCAAACACCCTGCTCACATGACGGGCGTCAACAAGTTTCTTGGGCTTTGAAGCACGCTCTGCACGGCTTGAAAAAAAAACGAGGTTTTCGTTGGTTTTTCCTAAGGAAACCCTCTTCTGATTACATTTTGGACGGATTTCGTCAAACGTCAAAGCGCACGTTGCTTTTCCTTAGTTTGTCCTAGGGAAAACCCTATTTGGTTCGTTTTCTTGGTTTCTATCATTCCCTCTATATTTTCATCGGATTCATACTTTTTTTTCAACTAGTTTCTCGGGCTTTGAAGCACGCTTGGTACGGCTTAACAGAAGCGGGGGGGCGGTTGGGGGGGCGCAGCCCCCCCCCCCATTTGCAAACACCCTGCTCACATGATGGGTGTCAACAAATTTCTTGGGCTTTGAAGCACGCTCTGCACGGCTTAAAAAAAGCGGGGGGGTTGGGGGGGGCGCAGCCCCCCCCCATTTGCAAACACAATGCACACACGATGTTTTTCAACTAGTTTCTTGGGCTTTGAAGCACGCTTGGTACAGCTTAAAAGAAGCGGGGGGGTTGGGGGGGGCGCAGCCCCCCCCATTTGCAATGCTCACACGATGTTTTTCAACTAGTTTCTTGGGTTGGGAAGCACGCTTGGTACGGCTTAAAAGAAGCGGGGGGGGTTGGGGGGGGCGCAGCCTCCCCCCATTTGCAAACACCCTGCTCACATGATGGGTGTCAACAAGTTTCTTGGGCTTTGAAGCACGCTCTGCACGGCTTAAAAAAAGCGGGGGGGTTGGGGGGGGCGCAGCCCCCCCCATTTGCAAACACACTGCTCACACGATGTTTTTCAACTAGTTTCTTGGGCTTTGAAGCACGCTTGGTACGGCTTAAAAGAAGCGGGGGGGGTTGGGGGGGGCGCAGCCCCCCCCCCCATTTGCAAACACCCTGCTCACATGATGGGTGTCAACAAGTTTCTTGGGCGTTGAAGCACGCTCTGCACGGCTTTAAAAAAAAGAGCGGGGGGTTGGGGGGGGCGCAGCCCCCCCCATTTGCAAACACAATGCTCACACGATGTTTTTCAACTAGTTTCTTGGGCTTCGAAGCACGTTTCCTTTCTTCCTTCCTTGCTTCCTTCCTTTCTTCCTTTCTTCCTTCCTTGTTTCCTTCCTTTCTTCCTTCCCTCCTTTCTTCCTTCCTTCCTTCCTTCCTTCCTTCCTTGTTTTCTTCCTTTCTTTCATCCTTCCTTCCTTCCTTTCTTTCCTTCTTTCCTTCTAAAACGTACCAGAAATAACGCTTTCCTATGAAACCACAGAGAAATTACTGTTTTTCGTACCAAAAACCACGAAAATGCATCAAATCCTTTAAAAATATGGAGGGAATGGTGGTTTTCTTAGGAAAAACCAAGAAAATCGACCAAAAAAAAAAAAAAAGGCCCAAAAAAAAAAAAAAAAAAGACCCAAAAAAATAGGCCCTCCGTTTAGGGTGTAGGGTTTAGGGTTTAGGGTTTAGGGTTTAGGGTTTAGGGTTTAGGGTTTAGGGTTTAGGGTTTAGGGTTCAGAGTTAAGGGCTTAGGGTTTCAGAGATGCAGCATGGGTACATTTGCTCCAGCGACACTCAAGCATGAGACGTGCGCTGGCGTCCGGTGCCGTACGTGCAACCGACAACCATCTAAGGGTGTTGTTGGTGTGAGGTTTTGAACCCTAAACCCCACACCCAAACCCGAAACCCCAAACCTCAGACCCTCACTCACCCAAACCAAGCCCGAAACCCCAAAAGCATGCACTCGGCCCTTGTGCGGGTCCTCCTGCATCATTGCACGCCGATGTTTCCAGCCAAGAGAACCTGGGATCTGCGAGGGGGTTTGGGGATTTCGGGGGCTGTAGGGAGTTTAGAGGCGTTGGCAATGAGTACAGGGCTCAGGGAATTTAAGGAGTTTGTTTGGGGAGTTTAGGTTGGTTTGAAAGCTTAGGGTTAGGGGTTTAAGAGGCTATCGTTCCCAAACCCTAAACTGCCCTAAACCCTAAACCCTAAACACCTCCAAGACTCATTTCACCAAAAGTGGCCAGGACGGAAGTTACAAAGCAATCCGCCTGGGGAGTTCCCCCTTATACTCACAGTCCTTAATAGGGATTATTGTACTTCCTGGGTTTAGGGTTTTAGGGTTTAGGGGTTAGGGTTTAGGGTTGAGGGTTTAGGGTTCAGGGTTTTGGGTTTAGGGTTTAGGGTTTTGGGTTTTGGGTTTTGGGTCCTTATACTAAGAGTCCTTCATTGTCATAGGGATTATAGTACCCCCAATTAGCATCCCTATGAAGGACTCTTAGCACAAGGGGGACACAGGACACATCCGCCCTTTACCTCTGCGAATTCCGAAAGGAACACAAGAACCCGGGCACCCCTAGCCCGCAAACCCCAAAAACCATAACTACTAGTTGCTTTAGAACCCCCCCCCCCCCACCAAAAAAAAACAAATACTGGTATTCCCTGTATTTCCTTATAAGGAAGAATATTTGTTTTGGGGGGGTTCTTCAGCAAATAGTGGATAAACCCCCCGCAACCTGAATCTTGGAACTCCATGAAACCGAGAAACCCTAAAAACCCAGAGAGAAGCAACAACTCAAAACCCCCTAAAACCGCTATAGCCCCTAAACCCTAAACCCTGAAACCACGTAACCCATAAACCTCAAAACCCAAATCCTTAAACAATGACACCCTTAAACCCCTAAACCCTGAAACCTTGCAGCCCCTAAAACCGTAAACAGTATAGCCCCCTAAAGCCCCTAAACCCTGAAACCATGAAACCCCCGAAGCCCTGAAACCCTAAACCCTGAAACCCTGAAAACCCTTAACCCTACAGCCCCTAAATCCACAAGACCCTACACACTGAACTCTAAACCCTAAACCCTGAAACCCTGAAAACCCTAAAACTTAAACCCCAAACCCTAAACCCTAAACCCCAAACCCCAAACCCTAAACCCCAAACCCTAAACCTTAAACTCCCCAAGGACGGGTGGCCCCGGCCTGGCCGTCCAACGCACGCCCCCCGCCACGTAGCCTCGGCTGCGGGGGTTTGGGGCTTGAGTTTAGGGGCGTGGTTTGGGGTTAAGGGTTTACGGTTTAGGGTTTAGGGTTTAGGGCTTAGCGTTAGCTGCTTAGGGTTTAGGGGCGAGGGGGGGTAGGGTTTTGGGGGCTTAGGGTTTAGGGTTCGTGGTCACGCTTTAGAGGTTTAGGGTTTTGGGGGTTACCCTAAACCCTACACCCTAAACCCTAAACCCCAAGAACTCGAATGCATTGCACGTGCGGGTGCCCACTTGCACACTCAGACGGCCCAATGCCCCTTCATTCAGATCTGGATCCCTTGGTTTAGGGTTTCGGGTTTAGGAATTGTAGGTTTAGGGTTTAGGGTTTAGGATTCAGGGTTCAGGGTTAGGATTTCTCAGTGGTGATTCAGGGAATCAGGTACCCTTTATACCCAATTGGATTCATTCGAGCTTCTAGGAAACACCGAAAGGTTTTTGAAATCGCTGCACCCCACAGCACTCTTAACTCACATTCACATGCTATAGCCTAAAGACAAAACCAAATCCTTCTACACCAAGACCCTAAACCCCAAACCCCGAAAACACCAAAACCCCCAAACCCAAAACCCCGAACCGTAAACACCCCACCCCCCTGTACCCCTACGAAAGGGGTCGGAATAATTACTAGTAGCATTCCGTTGTGCTAAGTTTATAGGTATACTATAATAACCTCCAAAACCCTAAACCCTAAAACCCTAAACCCGAAACCCTAAACCCTAAACCCTAAACCCTAACGCATCATTAAGCCCCCTGTACCCCTACAGTAAGTTGCTGCTGGCAACCCAAAGCCAGGCCCAGTCCGGTCGCAGCGGTGGAGATGGAAAAGGCATGGGGCCACTGCGCCTGGGGTTTAGGGTTTAGGGTTTAGGGTTTACGGTTTAGGGTTTGGGGTTTGGGGTTTGGGGTTTGGGGTTTGGGGTTTGGGGTTTGGGGTTTGGGGTTTGGGGTTTGGGGTTTAGGGTGTATGGCTCAGCGGGTTCCGTGCGGGTGGGTTCAGGGCTTAGGGTTTAGCGGGTTGAGGGCCTAGTGGTTTAGGGCTTAGCGGGTGCAGGCGTCGTTCAGATTCCGACTCCCCACACCCACCAAACTCCAAACCCTCAACCTAGGGGATAGGATACTTAATCCCTGTTCCCCTAGGAAGAAAAAAGGATCCTTTTTGTTCATATATAAGAAAGCCCATAACCCAAAAAGTAAAAAGGATCCCTAACACTGATTAGGGGGGACCCTTGGAAATATATGGACCCTCTGAAGAAGGTCCCCGTTCAAGAGAGCCAGCAGAGGGCTAAGAGGGGTTCCCTGTAAACCCTAAACCCTGAACCCTCAACCCTAAACCCTAAACCCTAAACCCTAAACCCTAAACCCTGAACCCTGAACCCTGAACCCTAAACCCGAAACCCTAAACCCTAAACCCTAAACCCTAAACTCGGAACCCTAACCGGCCCTAACCCCTGAACCCCACAGAGGTGCCTCCGGGACCACGTCGGCGATCAAGGATTTGGAGACCACCCAAAGCGCATTGTTGCTGGCCTCAAGGAGGTATAGTGGGTTTAGGGTTTAGGGTTTAGAGTTTAGGGTTTAGGGTTTAGGGTTTAGGGTTTCCG
>CAJNDS010002314.1:460489-487989 GCA_905221605.1 Symbiodinium natans
CCGCCGCACCCCCGCACCGCCACCGCACCGCCGCCGCCACCGCGCCCGCACCGCCGCTGCGCCCGCGTCGCTGCCGCCTGTGCCCCTACCTGTGCCCTACCTGTACCCCTAACTGTACCCCTACCTGTACCCCTACCTGGACCCCTACCTGTCGACTTTTTCGTCGACAAAAACAACAAATACATTTTCGCACGCACGCGCGACAAACAACAAAAAAATGAACGATCACGCGGCACGCACATATGAACGCGTCGCACGGCATCCACAAATGAACGCGTCGCGCGGCATGCACAAATGAACGCGTCACGCGACATGCAAGTGTAAACGCGTTGCGCGGCATGCAAAAGTGTACGCGTTTCGCAGCACGCAAGAAACTTTCTAAGCCCTGAAGTTGGCCTTGTTGTTGTCAGCAGACCATTTACATCGCCACTCACGCGTGATGTTGTTGAACCTGGAAGCCGCCGTGTGGAAAAAAAAAACGCAAGGTTTCAGGATGTTGCGAAGGATGCTCTTTAAACGAGAAGCTTCACGGATTCGGTGTTGCCCGGCATGAGGCACACGGGCGTCTCAGAAATCACGGCCAATTTATCGCTTGAGCCAAAAGCACTCCAAACAATTGGCATTTTACCAGCTGCCTAGTAACCTCCAAGAACACAATGCCGATGGCAGGGCAACACCACTGGGAAACTTTTGCAGCTGAAGCTGGATAAAGTCGGAACACACGACGGGCTTACGAAACAGGGAACAGAGACACCGGATAGCCGGATGATCCACATGGGTGTCTTGAAACTACGGGCAAAACACGGTGACTATTCGCAAGTATACTGACATTGAGGTAGATTAAGCACATTGAGAGCTTGGGCGGGGCCGCGCATTCCTTGAACACCCGAAGCCATCTGCCTGGTGCAAGGGCCTGTCTAAGGCCTGTCACATTGTCGTTGGGCCATGTCAAGTTTCTGCCTTCAACTTTACAAGATCTCCACTGGCCTTGACAAGCGCAGAAGCCCAGAAATGCCAAAACCCCGAAGACGTCCCGCGGCATGTTCGTCGGGGGCCGTTGTTACTTGCACACCGCGAGTCGCTCCGGGATCTGGCAAGTTTAGGGTTCGGAGTTTAGGTGTTGGACGTTTAGGGTTGCGCGTGGCTGCGCCTGCAACAGCCGGACGCATACTTTCTGAAGCAGCAGACGCAGGCAACCCCGACCCTTACATGCTGAAGCAGCAGCAATAAGGACCCCGGAGCTCAATTACTTTCACTTTCTGAAGCAGCAGACACACGGATTTCGATGCGTAATTTCTTTCCGAAACAGGAAACAGCGACCCCGACGCTTATATACATACTGCAACGGCAGAAGCAGGGGCCCCGACACTTTGTTCAGGAGCAGAAACGGACCCACTTGCTTGCTGAAGCAGCAGACGCAGGACACTCACTTGCTGAGGCAGCAGAAGCCATGACCCCGACGCATACTTGAAGCAGCAGAAACAGGGACCCCGACGCTTACCTGCTGAAGGAACAGAAAAACAGGGACCCCGACACTTATACTTGCTGAAGCAGCCCCATGGGAGCCCGACGCTTACTTGCTGAAGCAGCACAAACAGGGACCGCGACGCTGGGTTCCTGAAGCAGCAAAACCAGTGACCCCGACGCTTCCCTGAAGCAGAAAATGCAGGGACTTCGATGCTTAGGTTTTAGTGAAACAGCAGTAACAGGGACCCCCAACGCTTACTTACCGAAGCAGCAGAAATAGGTGCCCCGACACTTACTTGCTGAAGCAAAAGAAGCACGAACTCCGACAATTTTTAGCTTGCCTGCTCAAGCAACAGAAATAGGGACACCGATGCTTACTTGCTGGCACAACAGAAATAGCAGCACGGAGGCACCTGGCGCATCCTGATCTCACGGTGTCTGTATTCTTAGGGCACGGCTTGCCAGAGTCGCAGCATTGACCATACTCATTTTTGAGTCTGCTTGGCTTCAAACGGTGCGATCTCGCAGCGCGACTCAAAATGGGCTCATTTTCGTCCCGTGTCACATCACTTCCTATGGCTCTCCGAATGCCTTCAGGCCTCCAGCCCGGGCATCGCATTAGTCTTTCTGCGAATTCAGGCGAACTGAATGGGTGCATCTTGCCCCATGTCCCCATGTCACATGCACTTTCGGTTGCTCTCCATACGTCTAGGGCCCTCCAGCCCAGGCAAGCCTGGCAAGGAAACTACAAGAGAACAGTCCGCTCCGTAGCCCTTCTCATGACCACCGCCTGGACCTATTGCGACCCTGTCAGCACTCGTGCCTGAACGGTTGTCTAACCCCTTTCACGGCTCCATCCTTCTCTTGTTCCTCGAAAGGTGAAACAGCAGGATGCCTTGTTCGGCTCCGTGTGGCGCAAATGCTTCATCGCCCCCACACCTGGACAGGCTAAAGCAGCCAAGACTAGGAGTGCTATCCAAACAAAAGTGAACGCGTTGCGCGGCATGCACAAATGAACGCGCTCACACGGCGTGTGCAAAGGCAAAGTGACGCGTTTCGCGACATGCACAAATTAACGCGTTGCACATCATGAAAGCATCACGGAACATTTTTGTCGCAGCATTACGGAACATATTTGCCGCATCATGAAAGCATCACGGAACATTTTTGCCGCATCATGGAGCAAAAAGTGCGCCTCCGTCTTAGGCAGAAGCCCCCCAACCCCCCCACAACACAGCTGAGAGGATCGAGGATCTGTGTTTGAGGAGTGTGGTTCTAGGAGGTTTCGACGCTAAAATGCATCAGAGTGCAGTTTCAGCTCTCACAGGAGCATCGCTAAAGCCGATTTTGAGGCCAGAACATTTGCGAGGGAGGAATCGCAACAGGATGCAGTTCTGAGGCTGCGGAGCTGTGGAGTGTAACAGCGTGGAACTCCACAGCTCCGCAGCCTCAGAACTGCATCCTGTTGCGATTCCGATTAGTGGGGGGGTTGGGGGGCTTCTGCCTAAGAGAGAGGTTTAGGGTTTAGGGTTTAGGGTTTAGGGTTTAGGGTGTAGGGTGTAGGGTTTAGGGTTTAGGGTTTAGGGTTTAGGGTTTAGGGTTTAGGGTTTAGGGTTTAGGGTTTAGGGTTTAGGGTTTAGGGTTTAGGGTTTAGGGTTTAGGGTTTAGGGTTTAGGGTTTTGCGTCTAGGGTCCAGGGTTTAGGTCCAGGGTTTGGGTTTAGGGCTTACAGGGTTTAGAGGGATTAGGGGTTTGAGGGCGTGGGGGCTTGGGCTTTGAAGATTTTAAGGTTTTAAAGGGTTTCCGTAGGGTTTAGGGTTAAAAGTTCAAAGGGCTGAAAGGGTTTGAGGGGTTTTGAGGGGTTTCGTGGTTTAAAGGGTTTAAAACGTTTAAGGGTGGTAACTGTTCAAAGGGTTTAAAGGGTTTTAAGTGTCTAAAGGGTTTAAAGGGCTTTAAGTGTTTACAGGGTTTACAGGTTTTAACGACCTGGGCTGCAAATCCCCCACTTGAAGCCTCCAACAATCAACTCTAAAAATGAGGCCTCCAACCCTCGACCTACACCGCACCAATGCCACACCTAAACCGTGGAAAGCCCTAAACCCTAAACCCTAAACCCGGAAACCTGAGCCCAAAATCCTAAACCCTAAACCCTGAACCCTAAACCCTGAACCCTGAACCCTAAACCCTGAACCCTAAACCCTAAATCCTACATCCTAAACCCTAAACCCCTGAACCCTAAACCCTCCCTCCCTCGCTGACCAAGCAGCCTCCACCTTGCCAGCAGTCGGGCTCCCCGCGCCTCCGCACCTGGAGGGGGGGGGGGGGGGGGGGGGGGGGGGGGTGCGGTGCAGGCTTTGTGGGGTTTAGGGTTTAGGGTTTAGGGTTTAGGGTTTAGGGTTTAGGGTTTAGGGTTTAGGGTTTAGGGTTTAGGGTTTAGGGTTTAGGGTTTTAGGGGTTTAGGGTTTTAGGGGTTTAGGGGTTTAGGGGTTTAGGGGTTTCGGGGTTCCGTCTTGGGCCTAGAAGTCGGGTGAAGCTGGCATGCAGGAGCTGGGAATTTAGGGAGTTGGGTTTAGGGCTACATCCCTAAACACTAGGCCCTAAACCCTAAACCCTAAACCCTAAACCCTAAACCCTAAACCCTAAACCCTAAACCCTAAACCCTAAACCTAAACCCTAAACCCCCCAAAAGCCCACCTTGCGCCGAACCCGAAGGGATTGGTTCTCCACCGCCATGCAGCAGCGCTGAAAGGTGAAGCCCTGCGCAGCCACAGAGGTTAAGGAGTTTAGGGTTTGGGGTTTAGGGTTTAGGGTTTACTGTAAGGTTAGGGTTTAGGGTTTAGGGTTAGGGTTTAGGGTTTAGGGTTTAGGGTTTAGGGTTTAGGGTTTAGGGTTTAGGGTTTAGGGTTTAGGGTTTAGGGTTTAGGGTTTAGGGTTTAGGGTTTAGGGTTTAGGGTTTAGGGTTCAGGGTTTAGGGTTTAGGGTTTAGGGTTTAGGGTTTCGGGTTTCGGGTTTCGGGTTTAGGTTTAGGGTTTTCGGGGTTTCGGGTTTTCGGGGTTTAGGGTTTAGGGCTTAGGGTTTAGGGTTTAGGGTTTAGGGTTTAGGGTTTAGGGTTTAGGTTTAATTAGGGTTTAGGGTTTCGGGTTTCGGGGAAGCCTAAAGCCCTAAACCCGATCTCTGAAGGCTTGGCGTCTTCCTGCCTCCTCCCAGCAGCCCAGGTAGCCAGGCTCGTAGGGCACATCCTACCAAGGACGCCCAGTAACCATACTATAATCAGGGCATCCATTTTGGGGTTTAGGGTTTAGGGTTTAGGGTTGAGGGTTGAGGGCTTAGGGTTTAGGGTTTAGGGTTTAGGGTTTAGGGTTTAGGGTTTAGGGTTTAGGGTTTAGGGTTTAGTTTGAAAGGAAACCCAGAACTACAAAACATGGGTAAAGGGTACCACTGGGCAACCACTGGGCTCCAAGCCTACCAAGGAAGGTGTCGGTGCTTGGGGGTTTAGGGTTTAGGGTTTAGGGTTTGGAGTTTCGGGTTTAGGGTTTAGGGTTTAGGGTTTAGGGTTTAGGGGGTTCTACGTTGGACCCTTCAGGTTGTACCCTCGGGTTTGGGGGGGGCGGGGGGGGGGGGCGGGGGGGGGGGGGGGGCGGGGGGGGGGGCGGGGGGGGGTGGGGGGCGGGGGGGGGCGGGGGGGGGGGGGGGGGCGGGGGGGGGGGGGGGGGGGGGGGCGGGGGGGGGGGGGGGGGGCGGGGGGGGGGGCGGGGGGGGGGGGGGGGGGGGGGGGGGGGGTGGTGGCTTAAATAGGGTCTATTTGGAAGCTGTGACTCGGGTTTTCTTATAGCCATACACGTTTCCACGAGGGTACGCTGCTGTCACGTCAGTCGTACTATGGTGGCCTCAGGAACAAGAACCAGGTAGTTCCTCTTTTCTCTTTTCTTTTTCTCCTCAACCCTAAAGTCGAAGGCTCTCGTGAACAGGAGAAGAGAAGGGAGAGAAGGAGGGAGAGATAAGAGGAACACAATTTTCATGGGAAGAGCCAAGAAAAGAATAGAAGAGAGATGAATAAAGGAGAGGGAGAGACAAAACAAGGCGCAAAGAAGATGGTACTCTGCTTTATCTATCCTGTCTCCCTTATCTCTCCGTTCCTTCTGTCTTTTCGAAATGAGAACAACAAAAAGAAAGAAGGGAAGTGAGAGAGGAGAGACAACAAGGAGGCCATTTTAATTTCCTGTGAGTTATCAAAAGGAATGCAATATTATGGGAAGAGCAATGGAAAAAAGAGTGGAAGAGAAATGAAGACAGGAGGGGGAGGTGCAAAAATAAGGCAAAGAGAAGATGGTGCCGTTTTCATCTCACCTCTCGTTCTTATCTTTCTCTTCTCTGGTTCTTTTCCCTGTGAAATAAAAAACCAAAGGAAGGACAATGAACATATAAAGGAACCCGTTTTCGTTTTCCGTTTGGGCACAAGGAAAAGAACAGAGGCGATAGGGCGAGAGGAGGGGTTTGCTGAAGCATGGGGAGGGTGTACGGGCAAGGAGCCAACTCCGCCCACTTCCCCCATCCATTGAAAGAAGAGAAGAAAGGAACAGGGCCTCCATTCCCCTCTTATTCTTCCTTTCTTGCGTTTTTGTCGTTTAGAGGGGAACAGGAGAAGAGGAGGGAGAGAGAAGAAGAGAGGAGAGATAAAAAGGGTTGCATTTCAATGGGAAGAGCAAAGAAAAGACTAGAAGAGAGATGAAGGGAGAAGAGGGAGAGACACAACAAGGCGCACAGAAAATGGGCAGATAAGAAGAGAGGAAAGGGAATGACTAAGTAAAATGAGGAGTTCTTCAATTTCCCTCCCTATCTCTTATGTTACTTTTCCTTCTTGTGGGGTGTCCCTTTTTCTCTTGAAGATGCAGAAAACGATTGAAAAGGACACCCGTTCCATCGCCCATATGTAGGGAAAGAGAGAGAATCATGAGCATCAGCTGGGCATGCTGCCAATCCAACATGGGCGTCCCTTTTAATCGCATTCTGTGTCCTTTTTTCTCGCTTGAAAATGCAGAAAACGATCCAAAAGCACATCTGTTGCAGGAAGAGAGAAGGAGAGAGGAGAGATACCAAGGATTGCATATTTAATGGGAAGAGCAAGGAAAAGAATAGAAGACAGATGAATAGAGAAGAGGGAGAGACAAAACAAGGCGCAGAGAAGATGGCACTCTTCTTTATCTATTCTCTCTCCCTTGTTTCTCCCTTCCCTCTTTCTTTTCGAAATGAGAAAAACAAAAAGGAAGAACTATGAGAAGGAGAAGGGTAAGGAAAGGAACAGAAGAGATAGGCCGAGAGGAGGAATATGATGGAGCATTGTGGAAAGGTCCACGCGCAGGGAGTCACCCTGTGCTTACCTTTCCACTGCTTTATCATATGAGTTCCTTTCTTGTGTGTTATCAGTTCAAAGGAAGCAGAAGAAGAGAAGGGAAAGGGAAGTGAGAGAGGAAAGATAACAAGGATGCTATGTTTCTCGAAGCGTGCTGCAAGGAATAGAAGAGACAGGAAGCAAGGAGACGGAATCACAATATAAGGCGCAAAGCTGTACATATCATCTCTCCCTTGTCTCTCCCTATTCCCTTTCGAACTAGAAAAAACCATTCTTGCTTTTCACAGATAGGTTCCCTCGCTCCTCTTCAGGAAATCCCCTTTCCCTTATGTTGCTTCTTTGAAGCGAATAAGAAAAATAGCAGATAAGAAGAGAGGAAAGGGTCAATTTCCCTCCCTATCTCTTGTGTTACTTTTCCTTCTTGTGGGGTGTCCGTTTTTCTCTTGAAGATGCAGAAAACGATTGAAAAGGACACCCGTTCCATCGCCCATATGTAGGGATCGAGAGAGAGAGAGAGAGAGAGAGAGAGAGAGAGAGAGAGAGAGAGGGAGAGAGAGAGAGAGAGAGAGATCAGAATCATGAGCATCAGCTGGGTTTGCTGCCAATCCAACATGGGCGTCCCTTTTAATCGCCTTCTGTGTCTTCAAACGCGCAAAGGGGGCACCCTGAGTGTTTTCTTTTGGGTGTCCTTTTTAAGATGCAGAAAACGATCCAAAAGGACATCTGTTGCAGGAAGAGAGAAGGAGAGAGAAGAGATACCAAGGATTGCATATTTAATGGGAAGAGCAAAGAAAAGAATAGAAGACAGATTAATAGAGAAGAGGGAGAGACAAAACAAGGCGCAGAGAAGATGGCACTCTTCGTTATCTATTCTCTCTCCCTTGTTTCTCCCTTCCCTCTTTCTTTTCGAAATGAGAAAAACAAAAAGGAAGAACTATGAGAAGGAGAAGGGTAAGGAAAGGAACAGAAGAGATAGGCCGAGAGGAGGAATATGATGGAGCATTATGGAAAGGTCCACGCGCAGGGAGTCACCCTGTGCTTACCTTTCCACTGCCTTATCATATGAGTTCCTTTCTTGTGTTTTATCAGTTCAAAGGAAGCAGAAGAAGAGAAGGGAAAGGCAAAAATTGAGCCCAACATTTTAGGGACCAGGGCTTGCGATCTGACTCTTTGGAGCAAAAATCGATTCCAAAATCTTGGGGACCAGGGCTTGCGATGTTACTCTTTGGAGCAAGAAATAAGCCCAAAATCTTAGGGAGCAGGGCTTGCGATTTCACCTTTTGGGGCAAAAACTGGGCCCCAAATCTTAGGGACCAGGGCTTGCGATGTGTCTCTTTGGAGCAAAAGTTAAACCCAAAATCTTAGGGACCAGGGCTTGCGCTTTGACTCTGTGGAGCACAGATCGACCCCGAAATCTTAGGGACCAGGGCTTGCCATTGGCCTCTTTGGAGCAAAAACTGACCCCAAAATCTTAGGGATTCGACTCTTTGGCGCAAAAAATGAGCCCAGAATCTTAGGGACCAGGGCTTGCGATGTTACTCTTTGGAGCAAGAAATAAGCCCAAAATCTTAGGGACCAGGGCTTGCGATTTGACCTTTTGGAGCAAAAACTGGGCCCAAAATCTTAGGGACCAGGGCTTGCGACGCTACTCTTTGGAGCAAAAAAAATGCGCCCAAAATCTTAGGGACCAGGGCTTGCGATGTCACTCTTTGGAGCAAAAACTGGGCCCAAAATCTTAGGGACCAGGGCTTGCGATGTGACTCTTTGGAGCAAAAGTTAAACCCAAAATCTTAGGGACCAGGGCTTGCGATTTGACTCTTTGGAGGGGCAGGGTGGGCATGTAAATTCCTCTTCTCTCTTCCTCTTTCTTTTCCACAAGAAAGAAAACTGAGCTGGACTTGAGAAGGGGGAAGCTAAGAGACCCTCTCTGTCCTACGGTCTATGCTTCTCTCTATGCCTCGCCCTGTCTCACTCCGTCTTCCATTTCTACAAGACATGCCGCCCATAAAAGAAAAAAGAGAGAGCGAGAGAGAGGGAGACAGAACGAGCGAGCGAACCGGAAGAAGAAAGGAACAGGGAAGGAAGACATGCAAACTTCTCTTCTCTCTTCTCTTCTTGTCTTTTTCTTTAGAAAAAACTGATTGGGAGCATACCCTTTTCGAATATCTTACTTGGACGGTGCTTGCGATTTGTCTTTTGGGAGCACAGATTCTTTCAACATCTTAGGGGACAGCACTTGCGAATTGTGTGTTGGGTGCATAACTTCTTGGAGAATCTTAGGGGGACGGACAGTGCTCGCGATTTGTCTGTTGGGAACAAAAACTCTCTAAAAATCTTAGGTCTTCGGCCTGTTTTCTTTCAAGGTTTCTAAAAACTGGAAGTCTCCGGCGCGGGCGTCCTTTTAAGGTGAGTCTTGTTACAGAAAAAAGAAGAAAAGGACACCCTAATTTTGGATACATGTCACATCATGTCTTTCTTTTGTGTCCTCTTGCGCAAAGAAAAAAAACGAATGGAAGGCCGCAGTGGACAAGGGAGCGCCTTTCCTTCAAGGTTTCCAAAACATCGGAGTCGGTGGGTTTCGCTACAGAAACAGGAAGAAAAGGACGCCCGAAGAACTCTCAAAATCTTGGACACCCCTCTTGAAATATAGTTTAAACATTTCATATCTAAATAAACGGGGACAGAAAATGAAACGAACGAAAGGTGAGAGTGGACAAAGAAGCACCTTACTTTTCTTTGAAGGTTTTTAAAAACCCCTCCGGTGTGGGTGTCCTCTTCAGGTGGGTTGTGCTACAGAAAAAGAAGAAAAGGACATCCTAATTTTGGATACACGTAACGCGATTTCCTTCTGTCATTTCCCCTTGCGGTCTCTGGTGTGGGTGTCCTTCTAAGGTGGGTTTTTTGCTACAGAAACAGGAAGAAAAGGACGCCCGAAACACTCTAAAAATCTTGGACGCCGCTCTTTGAATATGATTTCAATATGTCATACTTAATTAAATAAAGGGTGCAAAAAAGAAAATAAAGTTCAAGGTTTCCAAAGAACAGAGGTCTCCGGTGTGGGTGTCCCTTTCAGGTGGGTTTTGCTACAGAAGAAAGAAGAAAAGGACACCCTAATTTTGGATACATGTAACATGATGTCTTTCTTTTATTTCCTCTTGTGCAAAGAAATAAGACGAAAGGAAGGCCACAGTAGAAAAAGGGAGCGCCTTTCCTTCAAGGTTTCCAAAACATCGGCGTCTCCGGTGCGGGTGTCCTTTTAAGGTGGGTTTTAAACAGGAAGAAAAGGACACCCGAAACACTGTAAACAACTTGGACACCCATCTTTAAAGTGATCTACACATATCCATACTTAATAAAAGGGTGACAGAACATGAAACGAACAAAAGGTGAGAGTGGACAAACAAGCACCCTTTTCTTTCAAGGTTTCCAAACAATAGAAGTCTCCGGAGCGGGCGTCCTTTTAAGGTGGGTTCTGCTACAGAACAAGGAAGAAAAGAACGCCCGAAAGACCCAACAAATCTTGGACGCCCCTCTTTAACTATGATTTACATATTTCATATTGAAATTGACGAACGAAAGATGAGAGTGGACAAAGAAGCACCCTTTTCTTTCAAGGTTTCCATAAAATTTGTGTCTCCGGTGTGGGTGTCCTTGAAAGGTGGGTTTTGCTACAGAAAAGTAAGAAAAGGACACCCTGATTTTGGATACACGTAACATCATTTCCCTCTGCTATTTCCTCTTGCGCATAGAAATACAACGAAAGAACTGCCACAGTGGACAAAGGGAGCGCCTTTCCTGCAAGGTTTCCACAGCATCAGAGTCTCTGGTGTGGGTGTCCTTTTAAGGTGCGTTCTGCTACAGAAGAAGGAAGAAAACGACGCCCGAAACACTCTAAAAATCTTGGATGCCCCGCTTCAATTATGATTTGAATATTTCATATTTAAAGAAAGAATGGGGACAGAAAACACAACGAACGAAAGGTGAGAATGGACAGAGAAGCACATGTCTTTCAAGGTTTGCCAAAAAAAGAGGTCTCCATTGTGGGTGCATTTCAAGTGGGTTTTGCTATACACCCGCAACACTCTCAAAATCTTGGACTCCCCTCTGCAAAAAAAAATAAAGGGGACAAACCGTGCAACGAACGAAAGGTGAGAGCGGACAACACAGCACCTTGCTTTCAAGGTTTCCACAAAAAGGGGGTTTCTGGTGTGGGTGTCCTTGACAGGTGGGTTTGCTACCAAAAAAAGCCAAGAAGACAAAATCTGGTGTGATTCGCGCGCCTTCCTTGTGCAAGCAAAAAACACAGGCGCGCGAATCACACCAACTTTTGTCCTCCTTCTTGTTGCTCACATGTCCGACAAAACCCAGAGGACAAATCTGGTGTGATTCGCGCGCCCTCCTTCTGCAAGCAAAAAACACAGGCGCGCGAATCACACCAACTTTTGTCCTCCTTCTTGTTGCTCACATGTCCGACAAAACCCAGAGGACAAAATCTGGTGTGATTCGCGCGCCCTCCTTCTGCAAGCAAAAAACACAGGCGCGCGAATCACACCAACTTTTGTCCTCCTTCTTGTTGCTCACATGTCCGACAAAACCCAGAGGACAAAATCTGGTGTGATTTGCGCGCCCTCCTTCTGCAAACAAAAAACACAGGCGCGCGAATCACACCAACTTTTGTCCTCCTTCTTGTTGCTCACATGTCCGACAAAACCCAGAGGACAAAATCTGGTGTGATTCGCGCGCCCTCCTTCTGCAAGCAAAAAACGCAGGCGCGCGAATCACACCAACTTTTGTCCTCCTTCTGGCCCCCCCCCGGAATTAAATAATTTAAATAATTTAAATCTGAAAGGGGTGTTTCGGATTTAAATTATTTAAATTATTTAATTCTGGAAGGGGAAGGGGCGGTTTGCGGAGTTTTGGGTGTATGGGTCTAGGTGGTGAATATTTGAGTACTTTTTCAAACTGAAGATGATGGAAGATGATGCTCCGAGATGATGGAAGATGATGCTCCGAGATGATGGAAGATGATGCTCCGAGATGATGGAAGATGATGCTCCGAGATGATGGGAGATGATGCCCGGAGATGATGGGAGATGATGCCCGGAGATGATGGGAGATGAAGAAGATGATGAAGATGATGAAGATGATGCTCCAAGATGAGGGGTGATAGCACATCATGAGAGAGGATGAGGGATGGGAGGGGATGGGGGAGATGACGGGAGATGATGAAGATGATGGTGGATGATGGAGATGATGGGGGATGATGGGGGATGATGGGAGGCTGCCCGGCAAAATTTGGCCAAATCGAGCCGCGCATTTCTCAGCGCGTACGACGAGCAGCCCGATTTGGCCAAATTTTTGCCCGCAGACTGCCCGGCAAAATTTGGCCAAATCGAGCCGCGATAGTTTAAATAATTTCGGGCCTCCAGAAAGGCGCGGCTCGATTTGGCCAGATTTTGCCGGGCAGTCTGCGGGGGCAAAATTTGGCCAAATCGGGCTGCTCGTCGAACGTGATGAGAAATGCGCGGCTCGATTTGGCCAAATTTTGCCGGGCAGCCTCCGGACAAAATTTGGCCAAATCGAGCCACGCATTTCTCATGGCATACGAAGGGCAGCCCGATTTGGCCAAATTTTGCCCGGAAGCTGCCCGGCAAAATTTGGCCAAATCGAGCCGCGATAGTTTAAAAATTTCGGGCCTTCAGAAAGGCGCGGCTCGATTTGGCCAAATTTTGCCCGGAGGCCCGGCAAAATTTGGCCAAATCGAGCCGCGCATTTCTCATCGCGTTCGACGAGCAGCCCGATTTGGCCAAATTTTGCCCGCAGACTGCCCGGCAAAATCTGGCCAAATCGAGCCGCGCCTTTCTGGAGGCCCGAATTTATTTAAACTATCGCGGCTCGGTTTGGCCAAATTTTGCCGGGAAGTCTGCGGGCAAAATTTGGCCAAATCGGGCTGCTCGTCGTACGCGCTGAGAAATGCGCGGCTCGATTTGGCCAAATTTTGCCGGGCAGCCTCCGGGCAAAACTTGGCCAAATCGAGCCGCGCATTTCTCATGGCATACGAAGAGCAACCCGATTTGGCCAAATTTTGCCCGCAGGCTGCCCGGCAAAATTTGGCCAAATCGAGCCGCCATAGTTTAAATAATTTCGTTCAATTAGTTCAGTCATTTCCAAATGGGGGGGATTCCCCAGCCCCCACCCCCCCCCTTTGGAAATAAATGAATTAATTGAATTAATTGAATTAATTGAATTAATTGAATTAATTGACATAATTGAATTAATTGAATTAATTCAATTAATTCATTTATTTCCAAAGGGGAATTAATTGAATTAATTGAATTAATTGAATTAATTGAATTAATTGAATTAATTCAATTAATTCAATTATTTCCAAATGGGGGGATTCCCCAGCCCCCACCCCTCCCCCCCCTTTGGAAATAAATGAATTAATTGAATTAATTGAATTAATTGAATTAATTGAAATAATTGAATTAATTCAATTAATTCAATTAATACCACCTCCCCTTTGGAAATAAATGAATTAATTGAATTAATTGAAATTCAATTAATTCAATTAATTCAATTAATTCAATTAATTCAATTAATTCAATTAATTCATTTATTTCCAAAGGGGGGGGGGGTGGGGGCTGGGGAATCCCTGAATTAATTGAATTAATTGAATTAATTGAATTAATTCAATTAATTCAATTAATTCAATGAATTCCACCTCCCCTTTGGAAATAAATGAATTAATTGAATTAATTGAATTAATTCAATTAATTCAATTAATTCAATTAATTCCACCTCCCCTTTGGAAATAAATGAATTGATTGAATTAATTGAAATTCAATTAATTCAATTAATTCAAATAATTCAATTAATTCATTTATTTCCAAAGGGGGGGGGGTGGGGGCTGGGGAATCCCCCCCCCATTTGGAAATAAATGAATTAATTGAATTAATTGAATTAATTGAATTAATTGAAATAATTGAATTAATTCAAGTAATTCAATTAATTCCACCTCCCCTTTGGAAATAAATGAATTAATTGAATTAATTGAATTAATTGAATTAATTGAATTAATTGAATTAATTGAATTAATTGAAATAATTGAATTAATTCAATTAATTCAATTAATTCCACCTCCCCTTTGGAAATAAATGAATTAATTGAATTAATTGAATTAATTCAATAATTTCAATTAATTCAATTAATTCATTTATTTCCAAATGGGGGGTGGGGGCTGGGGAATCCTCCTCCCCCCAATATTAAACCACGAGCCCGGGCCTCCCCCCAATACTAAATCACGAGCCCGGGCCTCCCCCCAATACTAAATTACGAGCCCGGGCCTTCCCGCAATACTAAATCACGAGCCCGGGCCTCCCCCCAATACTAAATCACGAGCCCGGGCTAAATCACGAGCCCGGCCTCCAAATTACGAGGCCGGGCCCCCCCAATACTAAATCACGAGCCCGGGCCTCCCCCCAATACTAAATCACGAGCCCGGGCCTCCCCGCAATACTAATTTACGAGCCCGGAATGGTGCCCCCCCCCATTTGGAATTAATTGAATTAATTGAATTAATTGAATTAATTTAATTAATTGAATTAATTGAATTAATTGAATTAATTGAATTAATTGAATTAATTGAATTAATTCAATTAATTCACCCCCCATTTGGAATTAATTGAATTAATTGAATTAATTCAATTAATTCCATTAATTCAATTAATTCCATTAATTCATTTAATTCAATTAATTCCAAAAGGGGGGGGGGTGAATTAATTCAATTAATTCAATTATTTCCAAATGGTGCCCCCCCCCCGCCCCCAGCCCCGAGCCCCCCACCCCCCCCATTTGGAATTAATTGAATTAATTGAATTAATTGAATTAATTGAATTAATTGAATTAATTGAATTAACTGAATTAATTGAATTAATTCAATTAATTCACCCCTCATTTGGAATTAATTGAATTAATTCAATTAATTCAATTAATTCCATTAATTCAATTGATTCCATTAATTCATTTAATTCAATTAATTCCAAAAGGGGTGGGTGAATTAATTGAATTTATTCAATTAATTCAATTAATTCAACCTCCCCAAGTGTAAATAAATGAATTAATTGAATTAATTGAATTAAATTCTGTCTTGGCAACCCTACAGAACCTAAAATAGGGTCTATTTGGAAGTTGTCTCTTGTAAATAAGTATACGTTTTGGGGCCTGATTTCCTCTTTAAAACACAAGTCTCAGCTTCCAAATAGACCCTATTTAAGCTGCACACGGGGGGGGGGGGCTCACTTTTTGAAGGATCCCTAAGGGAATATAAGGGTCTGCTAGGAGTATATTGACAAGCTTAAGGTGTCGACGGTTTAGAACGAGTTGAAGGGACTATTGATTATTTAGGGTTTAGGATTTAGGAGTTAGAGTACTAGGGTTTAGGGTGGGTTTAGGGTACTAGGGTTTAGGGTACGAGGGTTTAGGGTACTAGGGTTTAGGGTTTAGGGTTTAGAATTTAGGGTTTAGAATTTAGGGTTTAGGGTTCTAGGGTTTAGGGTTTAGGGGTTTGGGGCTGAGGCAGGGAAGGGGGGGGCGGGGGGGGGGGGGGGTTTTGAGGTCTTAGGGTCTTAGGGTCTTGGGGGTTTAGGGTCTAGGGCTTTAGGGCTTGTGGTTTTTAGGGCTTTAGGGTTTTTGCATGCTTGTTTTTGGGGACGGGAGAAGTTGGGCTTACAGACTACCAGGGCTTTAGGATGATTTTTCATGGGTTTCCCGACAACCCCCTTCTACCCCCCTTCTTAACTTATCCCCAAATAGCCTTAATTATGGGGAGAACCAAGGGCGGTAGTATAACATAGGGGCCTGAATAATCAGAATAGGGTTTTGAGGGAATCATAGTATAGGTATAAGGGACCAAAGGGAAGACTATGAGTAATACTTGCGACTCTTAAACTAGAGGGGGCTAGCAAGGGAACCCGTTTCAGGGTGACAGGGCCTCGGGGCTGTCCTATCTCCGCCGTAGGAGCCATCATTCTGGGGGGGAACCTAGGGGGGGTTGTTTAGAGGGGGGTAGTAGGGGAACCCGAAACCCTAAACCCTAAACCCTAAATCAACCCTCAACCCTGAACCCTGAACCCTAAACCCTGAACCCTAAACCCTGAACCCTAAACCGTAAACCCTAAACCCTAAATCAACCCTCAACCCTGAACCCTGAACCCTAAACCCTGAACCCTAAACCCTAAACCCTAAACCCTAAACCCTAAACCCCAAACCCTAAACCCTAAACCCTAAACCCTAAACCTTACACGGGTGACAGAGCAATCAGCCACGCCTCGTAGCGCGTGCCAAGGCCCACGAAGTCCTGGCTCCCACGTCGGTAGGGCCTCATGCTTCCCCCAACCCCTACACCTCTCCTAACCCCCTAAACCCTAAACCCTAAACCCCAAACCCTAAACCCTAAACCCTAAACCCCTCAACCCCTCAACCCCTCAACCCCTACACCTCTCCAACCCCCTAACCCTCTAAACCCCTAAACCCCCTAAACTTACCCTGAACCCGTAATCTGCTAAACCACCAAACCACCAAACCCCCAAACCCCTAAACCCCCGTCCCAAACCCCTGCCCAAAGCCATAAACCCCAAACCCCCCCCCCCCCCCCAAAAAAAACCCTAAACCCCTAAACCGCCCCCGGCTCCAGAAGAGCCTCACGCGCCGAACAAAGTTGAACAAAAAGGGCTCTCCGAGAGAAGCCGCTTTTTTAATAAGGGGAGTTTCATGGCCCCTTAACCCTAAACCCAAAGCCCTAAAGCCTAAACGAAGGGGACCTGAAAAAGGGAATGCCCAGATGGGGCTTCGGGGTTTAGGGTTTAGGGCTTGGGTTTTAACAAGGGTGTATGTCAAGGGATTAAGGCTCGTACTCTTAGGGTTGTACCCTTAAGTTTTTATTAGTTGAATGAAATATCTTGCGTTTAGCGTGTTCCCTAAAGGTTCCTTACCCTTGTACTACCGTAAGGATCTTGTATACGGGTCTCCCAAACCCAAGGGTACAAGCTTGAGGGTTCAAGGTACAGCCCTGGAATATAGGGCTTAGGGTTTGGGACTCATCTTAGGGTGGGCACATGGTCCCTTAGTACAAACCGGGGCCCCTTATATACTCCGCATATACCCTATACAGAACCAGCATTTCATGGTCGAGGGTCAGCACTGGGGGTGAAGGCCCCAAAGAAACCTGAAAACCGACACCCTGGTTGGTGCGGTTGTGGGGTTTTGGGTTTAGGGTCAGGCGAGTGCGGTCTCACGTTGTCTCCCGCGCAGATCGGCTGTCAAAATAAAACACTCAGTTTCACGAAGTAAAGGAAAAAGCACGCTCAGAGTACTAGCATTTGAAGATCACCAGAACTCCCCCACACCTCCTAGCTCATTTCACGTCATTTCAATCCGAGTCAGGTGATAGTCAAGCTCAACAGCGTCTTCCTTCACCCGTTCTGGATGGCTTTGCTGGCCGGCTTTGTTATTTTGGAAGCTCGCCTCTGTACTACGTCAGTAGCCCAGTAGGCAAGTCTGATGGCTTTGGTGGCCGCCCGCAACTGGTATCGCCTGCAGTAGAAGCCCCTGGGCGCAGAGCTTTTCCTCTGCGGGCGCCGCGGTGTTCAATGCCCTCTTGCTTGGCCTCAGCCTGGAACAACGGTACCGGCGGCCGCGGGTTTAGGGTTTAGGGTTTAGGGTTTAGGGTTTAGGGTTTAGGGTTTAGGGTTTAGGGTTTAGGGTTTAGGGTTTAGGGTTTAGGGTTTAGGGTTTGGGGTTTGGGGTTTGGGGTTTGGGGTTTAGGGCTTGCCACCCAAGAACTCCTTTCAGGGGTTTGGGTTTGAAACCGAAAGGTCTCCTGTCGGACCTTAACCCTTAACCCTTAACCCTAACCCCAAAGCTCTAACCCCTAAACCCTAAACCCTAAACCCTAAACCCTACACCCTAAACCCTGAACCCTAAACCCTAAACCCTAAACCCCAACACCTCGTTTTGGGACAGGTTTTTTTTTTTTTTTTTTGGGGGGGGGGGGGCTTTGGGTCCGCCACCCCACCTCTCCTTTTTAGGGTCCGCTGCATCACTGAGATCATTGAGGTTTAGGGCCTTTGGGGTTTTAGGGGTTTAGGGTCTTAGGGGTTTTAGGGGGTTTAGTTCTTTAGGGGCTTTAGGGGTGTTGGGCTTTTTTGGGGTTTGTATCTCAGCTCCAGCCTAAACCTAAACCACTTCTAAACCCCTAAACCCTCAAACCCCAAACCCCAAACCCTAAACCCTAAACCCTAAACCCTAAACCCCTCCGTCAAGATGCGGAGTCTTGAGGCTCTCCAGCCCCGCGACCGCCAGGGGCAGCAGGAGGGCGAGCCCCGCAACCGACATGGCTTCTCCATGAGCTTTGTGGCAAGGGAGGAAAGGAGGGACCCTTGTAAGGGAAACTTAGGGGTCATTTAGGGGTTGATTTA
Source organism: Symbiodinium natans (assembly GCA_905221605.1). Classification (NCBI taxonomy): domain Eukaryota; class Dinophyceae; order Suessiales; family Symbiodiniaceae; genus Symbiodinium; species Symbiodinium natans. The sequence goes on from CAJNDS010002314.1 coordinate 478,783, forward strand.
GAGGGGTTATTTAGGGGCTTCTTAGGAAAGAGGGTTTTTTTGCTTATAAAAACCCTCTTTATTTAGGGGTTGATTTAGGGGTGATTTAGGGGTTCCTTTGGTTTATCGGGAGGGCTTCTCCATGAGCTTTGTAGCCCGGAACCAGAAACAAAGCCCCTACACGCGGAGCCCGAACTCTAAACCCTGAACCCAAAACCCCACACTCCAAACCGAAACCCTAAACCCGAAAACCCTAAACCCTAGCCCTAAACCTTAAACCTGTTGGCTTCTGAGCATGTAGCACGCGAGGGATCTTGTGAAAGGCGGCCTGGGGTGTAAGGCTTCTGGCCTGTGGTTGGCTTGGGGCTTGGGCTTATGGAAGGCTTTGGGGCTTCCAGTTTAGGGTTTAGGGTTTAGGGTTTAGGGTTTAGGGTTTAGGGTTTCAGGGAACCTACACCCGAAGCCCTAACAAGCCCTAGGAGCCAACAAAAGCAGCAGAGGCCGGGTTGACGCCCTGGGGGTCTTTTGTGAAGAACGGGTAGGGTTTGGGGTTGAGGGTTGAGGGTTAGCGCTTTAGGGTTTTAGGGTTTAGGGGTTAGGGTTTTGGGGTTTAGGGTTTTGGGGTTTGGGGTTTAGGGTTTAGGGTTTAGGGTTTGGGGTTTAGGGTTCAGGGTTTAGAGTTTTAGGGATTTCGGGTTTAGGGTTTAGGGACAGCAATCCTCTCCGAACAGCCCGTCTAAAGCGGCAATGAAAAAAAGAGAAGCTGAGCGAAAGCTTTGCAATTAGGCCACCAAGGCTTCAGAAACCCTGACCCGCAGGCCAATCCTCAAGGGGGTTAGGGTTTAGGGTTTAGGGTTTAGGGTTTAGGGTTTAGGGTTTAGGGTTTAGGGTTGAGGGTTTAGGGTTTAGGGTTTAGGGCTTCGGGTTCAGGGTTTAGGGTTTAGGGTTCAAGGTCTAGGGCTTTGGGCTGCAAGTCTAGAGGGGTTGGGAAACCGAAGCACCCTTCTTACCCCAAACCCTAAACCCTAAACCCTAAAACCCAAACCCCAAACCCTGAACCCTAAACCCTAAAACCTAAACCCCAAACCCGAAACCCTTTGCAAGCTCAACCCTTCAAGGGCCCTAAATCATGTATTTAGCTCCCTGCTTGTGTACTTGCTAACACCCGCCCCTTCATATCCAGGGTAATTCGATGTAGAGAGCAGACCACGTCACGCTCAAAACCAGGGTTGGAGGGTTTTGGGGTTTAGTTCGGTGTTTCGGGTTTAGGGCTTGGAGTTTGAAGGGTTTTTGGGTTAAGGGTTCAGATTCTTCAGGCTTGAAGGCTAGGGTTTCAGGGTTTCAGGGTTTAGGATTTAGAGTGTGGGGTTGAGGGTTTTTGGGCTCAGGGTTTTTGGGTTGAGGGTTTAGGGTTTAGGGTTCTTGGGTTTAGGGTTCTTGGGTTTAGGGTGCCTGTACCCCTCAAGCTGTTGGCGAAGATCAAGCCCGGAACCCTGCGGCCGCCTTGGCCGCAATGACGGGCATGAGGCCCAACCGCGATGTCTGGGTTCAGGGTTCAGGGTTTATCGTTCAGGGTGTAGGGTTTAGGGTTTAGGGTTTAGAGTTTAGGGTTTAGGGTTTAGGGTGTAGGGTTTAGGGTTTAGGGTTTAGGGCTAAGGGTTTAAGGCCGACACCCGAAACTCTACAGTCTGGACCGGGTTTTGGGGCTTTGGGGTTTCGGGTTCTGGGAGGGCCTTCGGGTGCATTATACGAGCCCCCCAAAAAGGGGCCGGGGCCCACATGTTCGGGAACACCCCCAATTGGCTTCCCGGAGCATTGAAGACTTAAACCCCAAACCCAAATCTGGGAACCCTAAACCCTAAACCCTAAACCCTAGACCCTAAACCCTAAACCCTAAAGCCCATCAGTGGGCAGGGTTTTCGGTTCAAGCACAAGGGCCCTGGCACACATTCTCCTAAATCCTGCACAAGCTATAACGAAAGCCGGGCTCAGGATCGCAGGCTGACCCCCTAAACTCCTGAGGGTGTAGGGTTTAGGGTTTGGGGTTTGGGGTTTGGGGTTTAGGGTTTAGGGTTTAGGGTTTAGGGTCTAGGGTTTAGGGTTTAGGGTTTAGGGTTTAGGGTTTAGGGTTTAGGGTTTAGGGTTTCCCAAATTTACCCCTCGCCCGAGCTCCCCGCATACTTGGTGTGGGCGACATCGCAGGTTCGGACGTTTCCCAGCCGGTACTCCACGCACATCCTGGCGGAACCGCACCCGAAGATAAATGGGGGTTTCCGAAATTCGGGTTTAGGGTTTAGGGTTTAGGGTTCAGGGTTTAGGGTTTAGGGTTGAGGGTTGAGGGTTTAGGGTTTAGGGCTTAGGGAAGTTGAGGGTTTAGACCCCCAAATCTCAGCTTGAGGTTTAGGGTTCTGGGGTGTAGGGGTTCGGGGTTTAGGCCTTGGGGTTTTGGGGCTCGAGGGTTTCAGAGGTTCGGGTTCACTCTGAAAGCGCCCAAGAAACCTCCCCCAAAACCCCAAAACCTCCAACCTCCACCACGCTGTGACATCCAAGATCCACACACGCCAGCTCAACATCAGAGGCTCCCGGTAGTTGGGGCTTCGGGTTCGCTTCGGGTTCAGGGATTCAGGGGTTTGGGGGTTTGGGGTTTAGGGGTTAGGGTTTAGGGTTTAGGGTTTAGGGTTTAGGGTTTGGGGTTTAGGGTTTAGGGTTTAGGGTTTAGGGGTTTAGGGGTTTAGGGGAAGGGGTTTAGGGGTTTAGGGGTTTAGGGGTTTAGGGGTTTAGGGGTTTAGGGGTTTAGGGGTTTAGGGGTTTAGGGGTTTAGGGGTTTAGGGGGTTAGGGGGTTAGGGGTTTAGGGGTTTAGGGGTTTAGGGGTTTAGGGGTTTAGGGGTTTAGGGGTTTAGGGGTTTAGGGGTTTAGGGGTTTAGGGGTTTAGGAAGTCTAGGTCTGCAACTGCAGTTCTCACTCTTTGGGTAGTTCCATGGTCCCTTGGTATGGGGGCCCTTAACAGGGGACCCCTTGTATACTCCTTATATACCCCACACAACCCAAGGGCCCATACCTCAGAACCCTTGAAAGGAGCCACATAACCACCCCTCAGACTCACCCAACTGTAGCCATGTTAGGGGTCTTAGGGGGCATATGCTTGGGCTCGCTCAGGTTTAGGGCTGAGGGGATAGGTTCTAGGCCTTCGAGGTTTGGGTTTAGGGTTTGGGGTGTAGGGTGTAGGGCGTAGGGTGGAGGGTTTGGGGTTTAGGGTTTAGGGCTTAGGGCTTAGGGTTTAGGGTTTCGGGTTTAAGGTTTAGGGCAGTCTTGGGGAAGATGGGGAGTGTGGGGGGGTGGCAGGGAGGGGCAAAGGACAAAACAACGATCCTAGTTAAACAGCTAAACCCTAAACCCTAAACCCTAAACCCTAAACCCTGAGCCCTAAACCCTAAACCCTAAACCCTAAACCCTAAACCCTAAACCCTAAACCCTAAACCCTAAACCCTAAACCCTAAACCCTAAACCCTAAACCCTAAACCCTAAACCCAAGCCCCCCATACAAAGAAAGAGAGCGAGCATGCTGGGCCCCGGACTTCTTCATGCGCAGAGGGGCCGGGTCCCCGAAGAGCTTGTTGTAGCAGGACCGGGGCCTGGAGTTGTTTGGGGTTTAGGGTTCAGGGTTTGGGTTTGGGATTTAGGGTTTGCGGTTTAGGGTTTAGGGTTTGGGATTTAGGGTTTGGGGTTTAGGGTTTGGGGTTTAGGGTTTAGGACTTAGGGGTTTGGGGTTCAGGGTTTAGGGTTTTGGGGGAGGCGGAGAGGGGGAACGGGGAAAGGGGGGTAGGTAGGGCTTGGGGCTTAGGGCTTAGGGCTTTGGTGGCTTTGGAATTTTGGGTTTTCGGGTTTAGGGCTTAGTGTGCACGCATTGCACGAAACGGTTCGGCTAGCCAGAACGAAATCACATACCTCCTGGACATATGACCGTCTGTGACATGCTTTCATGGTATGAAGCTGTCCATGACTGTTTTTCAAGGACTTTCCTTAAGTTGAGAAAGCTTACAGTGGGGGTCTCCCTGGATTTGTGTTCGCCTCCTCTGCGCTGCGACGCTTGTGCTGCTTTGCGCCGCGTCAAGTTTGGGTGTGTTGCGATGTCCCCCTTAAGCTAGCAGTCCTTAATGGGGATTGCAGTGACTCCTATTGTCATCCCGATCAAGGACTGTTAGTAGAAAGGGGGAGCATCCTAAGATGTGCGGTGCATCCTCAACACCGAAACCCTCAACCCTAAACCCCTCAACAAAAAAAAACGTGAAGCACGACTCTGTCTGCATCTGTCGGTGACTTGTTCCATATCAAAAGCCTGTAATGCTTGGTCTTTAGGGCTTACTGTTTCCGGTTTAGGGGGAACCCTAAACCCTAAACCCGAAACCCTCCAAACCCTAAACCCTACACCCTAGACCCTAAACCCTAAACCCTAAACCCTGAACCCTAAACCCTAAACCCTTAACCCTAAACAAAACATCGGAGAGGCCGCATGGGAGTTGATGCGAGGCGCATCGTCAAGCCGGTGGCGTTGGACCAGTGAATTCGGCAGTAGTGCGTGGCGTCCCGCTGCCTGGGTTTAGGGTTTAGGGTTTAGGGTTTAGGGTTTAGGGTTTAGGGTTTAGGGTTTAGGGTTTCGGGTTTAGGGTTTAGGGTTTAGGGTTTAGGGTTTAGGGTTTAGGGTTTAGGGTAGCTGAGGGATTGAGGGTCTGGGGGTTTATGGTTTAGGGTTGAGGAGTTTAGAGCTAAGAGCTTGAGGGTTTGCGGTTTCGGGTTGAGAGTTTGGGATTTATCTAGGGTTTAGGGCTTTAGGGGTTGAGGCATAGGGTTTGAGGTCTAGGGTTTTGGAGCTTAGGATTAGTAGGTTGAGGTTTAAGGTTTGGGCTTTAGGAGCTGAGAGCTTGGAGAGGGAGCGCATCGCAGCAGGCGGGCCCAACCGAAAAACAACCACCCGCTGTAGGGTTTGAGGCCCATACAATGGCTTAGGGTTTTAGGGTTTAGGGTTTTAGGGTTCTGCTCGAGATGGGGTGGTGGGGCAAACAGCTTGCGGCCTGAAATGCTTTGCACCCCCACCCCACCTGGCCATCCCCCCCCCTTTTTTGAGCCAAACAAAACAGCCAAACCCTAAACCCGAAACCCTAAACCCTTAAACCCTAAAACCCGCACTCCATGTCCCAGCACCTCCGACCCGGAAATCCCTAAACCCCAAGCCCGAAACCGCGGCGCGCCTAGCCGGATTGCCAGGTAAGCCGTACCTCGGTCAGGGTCGCCGAAAACCCTGAACCCTACACGCGAGTGCCACAGTCGTTTTTATGGTCTCCAAAACCTTAACCAACTCCTGAACCTCAAATCAAAGCCCCAATATCCCATCCGTCCCTTCTGGATGCTTACCACCCAGATGGTTCAACCGTCTGGATGATAGCTTTTGTGACGGTTAGGGTCTGGGGTGTTAAGGCTTGGACCCTAAGCCCTCAACCCTAAGCGTGGCTCGGGGTTTAGGGTTTCGGGCGCTGAGGTTCTGGGCGATGTTGCCAATGGGGGTCTTAGGGAGACCCTGTTGATGGCTTGGTTGGTGAATACGGATGTAAGGTTCACAAGGTTTGGGGTTTAGTTCCAGTTTAAGGGTTTAGGGTTTAGGGCCTCGGAATCTCTCAACCCTAAAGCCTAAAACCCACACACACACACAAAGAACACTAAGCCCTAAACCCTAAGCCACCTATATAACCTCAGTGCCCGGCCATGCCCTCAGAATCTCACAGGTCACTCCGGCCTCGACCGGGTCAGGCTTTAGGCGGTTTTTGGGCTCATCGGGAGTGCCGGTTGGGTTGTGGTCTAGGGTTTAGGGTTTAGGGTTTAGGGTTTAGGGTTTAGGGTTTAGGGTTTAGGGTTTAGGGTTTCGGGTTTCGGGTTTCGGGTTTCGGGTTTCGGGTTTAGGGTTTAGGGTTTAGGGTTCACGGTTTGGGGTTTGGAGCTCAGGGCTGATCTTGGGTCTTGGCGAGTGGCTGGAGGGATCTACTTTGCTTTGCTGAAGACTCGAGTTCTGGATGTCGAGAACTCTGAGCATTGTCTCCTCAACCTTTGGGACGTGGCAAGTCAGAGTTGAACGGCGCGATCGGAGGCATCGGAACAAAACCCTTTAGCCCTAGACCCGGAGCCCCAAACCCAAAAAACCCAAAGCCTTAAACCCCCAAAGCCTAAAACCCCCAAAACCCCCAAAACCCCCAAACCCCCAAGCCCGAACCCAAAAAAAAAACCCAAAACCCCAAAACCCCCAAACCCCAATAAACCCCCAATCCCTAAACCCTAAACCCCTAAACCCCTAAACCCCTAAACCCCTAAACCCTAAACCCTAAACCCTAAACCCTAAACCCTAAACCCTAAACCGGGCCCCCGGGCACCAAAGGGTCCAAGCTGCAGAGGCTGCAGCTCCGAGACCTGGAGGTGGTCAGGAGGGTTTAGGGTTTAGGGTTTAGGGTTTAGGGTTTAGGGTTTAGGGCTTAGGGTTTAGGGTTTAGGGTTTAGGGCTTAGGGTCTAGGATTTTTGTTGGCTGCTTGTGAAGAAAAGAAACGCAAACTCCTTTCAGTTTTTAAAGAAACTACAGGGCTTTAAATAAACCAAAAAAAGAAGAAGCCTCCTTTTCTCCGAATCTGGGGTAACTCCGCTCATACAAGTTTCAGGGTTTACCCCTAAACCCTGAACCCTGAACCTTAAACCCTCAACCCTACAGTAAACCCTAAACCCTCAACGAAACCCTAAACTTAAGCTTAAGGGGTCAAGCGCGAGGGGGTTCAGGGCTTCAGGAACCCTAGAAGCTCAATCCCCCAAAATCCTAAACCCTAAACCCTGAACCCTAAACCCCCTACACCCTAAGCCCGGTTTTAGGGTTTAGGGTTTAGACTTTTAGGTTTAGGGTTTAGGGCCAGTTTAGGGTTTAGGGCTTAGGGTTTAGGAACCCTGAACTCCAAACCCCCAAACCCTAAACCCTAAAACCCAAAGAACTCGGATTTTGGAGCTTGTGAAGGCAGGATTCGTGGGGGATATTGGGAGAGCTACGAGTAGAGCGGAGTAACTTCAGTCTACCCCTCACAAAGCCTAAACCCCAAACCCTCAACCCTACGAACCCTCAACCCTGAACCCCTAAACCCTAAACCCTCAACCCTACGAACCCTCAACCCTGAACCCCTAAACCCTAAACCCTGAACCCTAAACGCTAAAACCTAAACCCTAAACCCTAAACCCTCAACCCTAAACCCTGAACCCTCAACCCTGAACCCCTAAACCCTAAACCCTACGAACCCTCAACCCTGAACCCCTAAACCCTAAACCCTGAACCCTAAACGCTAAAACCTAAACCCTAAACCCTAAACCCTAAACCCTAAACCCTCAACCCTAAACCCTAAACCCTCAACCCTAAACCCTAAACCCTCAACCTTGAAACACTAAAACCTAAACCCTAAACCCTAAACCCTCAACCCGGGAGCCGAAGGCGCCTCAAGCGTCTGATCTCTGTAATTTCTCCGCTCCTCTGGCACGGGGGGCTTTGTGGTTCGGGGTTTGGGGTTTGGGGTTTGGGGTTTGGGGTTTAGGGTTTAGGGTTTAGGGTTTTCAGGATTCAGGGTTTAGGGCTTAGGGTTTGGGGCTCCAGGGGATTGAAGGGAGTTGCAGGGCTTAGCAGGTCTAGCGGGCGTAGGGGCCTGCCAACCCAGAACGCCTAAAACCCCAAACACCACTGGGATGCTGCCGTTAAGCCCTAAACCCTAAACCCTAAACCCCAAACCCTAAACCCTAAACCCTAAACCCTAATCCCTAACCCTAAACCCGAAAAACCTAGGAGCCCTCCTCGCATGGCTTGGAGGGGGCCGCTGCCACCGGATGCTCCTGGGCTTCAGGGCTTACGGGTTTAGGGTTTAGGGTTTAGGGTTTAGGGTTTAGGGTTTAGGGTTTGGGGTTTAGGGTTTAGGGTTTAGGGTTTAGGGTTAAAAGTTAAAAGGGTTTAGGGTTTAGGGTTTCAGCAGTTCTTTGGGGAATTGGATGCCTTACTATGATCCCCTCAAGAACATAAAGGCAGAGGTAAGGTAGACAAATCCCTCATTCCCTTACGAAGAACTAGTACAGTCAACTCCAAAAAGCTGGAACATCCTTCTCCCCATACCACAAAAGGCAAAAAGTACACTAAAGGGAATCCCAGCTCGAGTCATCCTGAGACCGCGCTCCAACTGTCTGGAGTTTACTGTAAGGTTTGGATTGCGCATCAAAATGGTAGTTAGTAATAAAAATTGTGACACAGAAAAAAGCAAAGAAAACAACAACAAGCTTATTAATCAAAATTTACTCTTTGTATATATATATATATATATCTTATTCGGGGCTTTGGGCGTGGGATTTGAAGCAGTCGAGACGAATATCTAAACAAACCCTCACAGCTTCTACGTCATACCACAGTGAGCGAACCCGAAACCCTGCTGAAGGGTTTAGGGTTTAGGTTTAGGGTTTAGGATTTAGGGTTTAGGGTTAGGGCTTAGCGCTTAGGGCTTAGGGCTTAGGGCTTCTTGGCTGGGTTCGTGGTCTTCAGCACTTTGGTTTGATTGAACCTCGAGGCGTCGGTCGCCATGAATGGCAGCATTTCAGGGCGAAGGGCGATCGATACTGGAGGGTCTATCTAGATTGGGTTGTGTTGCTTTGTTTGGGGTTTAGGATTTAGGGTTTAGGGTTTGGGGTTTGGGGTTTAGGGTTTAGGATTTAGGGTTTAGGGTTTAGGGTTTAGAGTTTAGAGTTTACGGTTTAGGGTTCAGGGCCTATGAACGGGCACATTGGGGTAGCTTATGTAGATGCCTAGGGCTTTCGAGCTTCTCGATCAACCCCATCAACCTTCGCCAAAGCCAGCAACGGTGGAAGCCTATACATTGAACCCTGAACCCGAAACCCTGGCTGCCCGAACCTACCCCCCCCCCCCTTCCCCAACACAGAAAAGGCACAAGAAGATCTAGGGGCTGAGGACTGTTTATGGGCCTTAAGCTCAGGGTTTGGATTTGCGACCCTAAGCCCTGAGTAAACCCCAATTCCTAAACCCCAAACCCCCAACCCCAAACCCCAAACCCTAAACCCTAAACCCTAAACCCTAACCCCTAAACCCTAACCCTAAACCCTAAACCCTAAACCCTAAACCCTAAACCCTAAACCCTAAACCCTAAACCCTAAACCCTAAACC
>CAJNDS010002314.1:490489-497372 GCA_905221605.1 Symbiodinium natans
GCTCGAGCAGTTTCTCGTTTAGGCTCGTCGATTAGAACATCCACCCACCCACCCGCCCACCCACCCACCCACCCACCCACCCGAAGTTCCCATAGCTAATACAAAGTTTCTTCTTATGATCAACAACGAAACTAATATGATTCGCAAGGGTTTAGGGTCTCAAGGGGTTGGGGTCTCAAGGGTTTAGGCTCTCAAGGGTTTAGGCTCTCAAGGGTTTAGGGGCTCAAGGCCGGGCCTATGCCCACGAAGCCCCCGACCCATGCCCACGAAGCCCCGGGGCCTATGCCACGAAGCCGGGCCTATGCCCACGAAAAAGCGGGCCTATGCCCAAGAATACCATCACTCGGGATGTTTAGGGTTTGGGGCTTCAGGGTTTTGAGGGTTTGGGGGCTTGAGGTTTAGGGGCTTCGGGGTTTCGGGGGAGGTTAGGGACCCTAACCCCTAAACCCTGAACCCTGAACCCTAAACCCTAAACCCTAAACCCTAAACCCTAAACCCTAAACCCTAAACCCTAAACCCTAAACCCTAAACCCTAAACCCTGACTGAGCACCCCACCCAGAAAGTCATGGGGGTCCAGCTCTGCCATGGCCCTGCCAAGGGCCACGAGTCGAACGCTTTAGGGTTTAGGGTTTAGGGATTAGGGTTTAGGATTTAGGATTTAGGGTTTAGGGTTTAGGGTTTAGGGTTTAGGGTTTAGGGCTTAGGGCTTAGGGTTTTGGGTTTTGGGTTTTGGGTTTTGGGTTTCTAGACCCTAAACCCTAAACTGTCTGTCCATGAGAGTCTCTAGGCTCAAAGAATATGTTGCGAAAAACATGGCGGAGTCTCCTTGTCAAAGGTGAGAGCTTGACTTTAACAATATTTTACTTCGAACATTCCCACCCTCTCTTGGTAGAGATACCGCGGACATTCTGGGGTTGGGCACTCCAGGGACACTCTGGGGCTGGGCATTTTCCAGGGAGACTCTGCAATTGGGCACTCCGAGACTCTGGGGCTGGGGCTGGGCACTCTGGGTTGGGCACTCCGGGGAGACTTTGCGGTTGGGCACTCCAGGGACACTCTGGGGCTGGGCGCTCTGGGGACAATCTGGGGTTGGGCACTCTGGGGTTGGGCACTCCAGGGAGACTCTGGGGCTGGGCACTCCGCGGACATTCTGGGGTTGGGCACTCCAGAAACACACTCTAGAGTTGGGCACTCGAGGGATGAGCGAGGAGTAGACAAGGCGAGGAGAAGAGGTCCGGGCGAGGAGAAGAGGTGAGTTTAAAAGCTAACAACCCCACACCGAGGGTGGGGAATAAGCCCACAACCCAAAGATCCTTCACACCTTAACCATCTGGTTCTTAGGGAACGGCCCTATACATATCCCTTAAGGGGTTGTGTAGAGAAACTCATTCCCTCCAAAGGACCAGCCAGTTAAGGCTTGCAGACGCCAGACGACCAGGGCTTCGATTTCGCCCATTCGCGTTGCGAATCACGGTGCAGACCCTGATAAACACCCGGCCGCACCTTGCAGTGCACCTTTTTGACTGGTTTAGGGTTTAGTTCAGGATTTCGGGTTTAGGGCTTAGGGTTTAGGGTTTAGGGTTTAGGGTTTAGGCTTTGGGGTTTAGGGTTTTAGGGGTACTGTAGTTACATGGTCCCTGAATCTGGGCCCTTCAAAGGGGACCCCTTATATACCTCTTTTCTCCCCTGTACAACCCAAGGGCGCCAAACTAGAACCCTTTCAAGGAGGTAAGGACCACATTGAGAGACCATGTAACTACCCTAAACCCTAAACCCGAAACCCTAAACCCTTTAAAGAAGGTAAGGGAACCATATTAAAGGGACCATGAAACGACCCTTAGATGAAAAGTCCACCCAGCACGACGGCCCTACGAGGAAGAACCCCAGCTTCGCCAGTTAGGGTTTAGGGTTTAGGGTTACAGGGCTTAGGGCTTAGGGTTTAGGGTTTAGGGTTTAAGGTTTAGGGTTTCGGGTTTGGGGTTTGGGGTTTAGGGTTTAGGGGTTTAGGGGTTTAGGGGTTTAGGGGTTTAGGGGTTTAGGGGTTTAGGGGTTTAGGGGTTTAGGGGTTTAGGGGTTTAGGGGTTTAGGGGTTTAGAGTCAGGGTTTAGGGTGAGCCCTCAGCTGCCTGGACTGTTGAGGAGGCTAAAAGCGATGGCAGGGCATGCATCGAGCGCTGCCTAGACTTGTGACTCTTAGAATTTTAGGGTTTAGGGTTTAGGGTTTAGGGTTTAGGGTTAGGGTTTAGAGTTTAGGATATCTGTGGGCACGGGTGGGGGAAACATCGCTGAACACTTCCCCAACCCTGAAACCTAAACACAGTGACCTACAAGCTCAGAGGACTGAAGGCTAAATTCCGCTACTAAAAATTCCAGCACCTTCGAGCCAGTGCAGCTACAGGACGCCCCGGCCAGCAAAGCAGGACAAAAGGCATTCGAAGGCGGCCAGCGAGGGTTTAGGGTTTAGGGTTTAGGGTTTAAGGGTAGAGGATTTAGGGTTTAGGGTTTAGGGTTTAGGGTATAGGGTTTAGGGTTTAGGGTTTAGGGTTTAGGGGTAGAGGATTTAGGGTTTAGGTCTAGGGAGGTTTAGGGATGAAGGCTCCGGACCTAGAGGTTGAGTCCTAGGGTTTTGGGTTTTGGGTTTAGGGTCTAGGGTTTAGAGTTTAGGGTTTAGGGTTTAGGGTTTGGGGTTTAGGGTTTAGGGTTTAGGGTTTAAGGTTTAGGGTTTAGGGTTTAGGGTTGAGTGGGACGTTAATCCATTCTAGCCCTCGGTGCCTAAAGCCCTAAACCCTAAAGCCCTTAAAAGGGCTCGGGGGTTTAGGTCCAAAAACCCTAAACCCTAAACCCTACAGCCTTGAAGCCTTAGGCTTTGTCGTGGAAGGGGGCCGGCTGCAACTGTGAGTCCTTGATGCCCTGGACGATGACACCGGCCTCTGCACGAGAATTCAGGCTTTTCGGTTTAGGGTTTAGGGTTTAGGGTGTAGGGTTTAGGGTTTAGGGCCCCAAACCCTAAACCCTCAACCCTACACCCCAGATATCCCTGAACCCTAAACCTTCCGGGTTTAGGGTTTAGGGCCCAAAGGTGGGCTCTTGTTGAGGGTTGGTCTCGGATTTGGGGTTCGGGTGGGTTGGGGCGTTGGGTTGGGGATTTGGGGGTTTTTGGCTTGGCCGTAAGAAGCTCAGGGTTGGAAGTCTCAGGGTTGGAAGTCTACATGTTTAGGGTTCAGGGTCTAGGGAAAACGGTTCAGGGCTTAGGGTTTAGGGTTTGGGGTTTAGGGTTTAGAGTTTAGGGTTTACGGTTTAGGGTATAGGGTTTAGGGTTTAGGGTTTAGGTTTAGGGTTCAGGGTTTAAGGTTGAGGGTTTAGGGTTTCACTGGTTTGGTTCCGGGCAGGACTTGGAGTCTTGGGCTTTTGGGTAGGGCCAGGCTTGGAGATTTACGGGATAGCAGCGGATAGCATTGGGGTTAAGGTTTAGGGTTTAGGGTTTAGGGTTTAGGGTTTAGGGTTTAGGGTTTTGGGTTTTGGGTTTAGGGTTTAGGCCTGGTGGCTGAAGAAGCTTGCCCCCTTTTTCCTTCCGACACCTTCTGGCAGCAGTGCAACGTGGACTCTTTGGGGGTATTTCGCCAGTTGCGCTGCTGCGGACGGTACGCGAAGCGGCGCGCAGCGAAACAAGCAGCGCCACCTCCTCCTGCGTGGGCACGGCTGCGTGGAGCGCAGCACAAACATTGGGATTCGCTCCCACAAAAGTTGGCCCTTCATGCGCCGTTGAAATAAATTGGCTAGCCCCCATGTACCCGCACCTCATGCGCCGAATGCGCGCTTGTTCGGTGGAAGTCACTGGCCAGAACAGGCAACCGACGAGCACTCAAAACAGGTCCCTAAACCCTGAACCCTAAACCCTAAACCCTAAACCGTGGCTGTAGCAGAACCTGACTCTTCAAATAGCTAGGACTGTTCTCACGTTCACATCTCATTCAACGGAGAACCTACGTACAACCCTCACTACTCGTCTCTTACTCAAGGTCTGATTTGCTCTAACCCCTTCTAGATCTCATTCTCCAAGCACACTCATGAGTCCACCTCCAGTTAAAGAGTCTGCAAGCTTGGAGCCTTGCTGTTCACAGAGACTGAAAATGTGTTTCGCGACTGCCGTGAGGCCCGAATTAACCCTGTTCTCATGACTCACGACTAGCTTTGAAGAAAAGGTGCCGGTACGTGGAGGGTGGGGGGGGGGGGGTATTTGTGTGCCTGTGCACACTTCTGTCTGGGCTGAAGTCGCTTAATTATAGGTGCTTGCCCCAGAGACCACTCTGAGACTCACAGCTCAGCACCCGATGGCTCTTCGCAAGACTTTCCGGCACATCTGATCGGCATGGGCACCCGCCATTCCACGTAGTTCTGATAATCCATCTCCTTGAGAACAATGTCAATCCACCCTAAACCCTAAACCCTAAACCCTAAACCCTAAACCCTAAACCCATCTCCTTGAGGACAATGTCGGCCGAAGCATAGATCATCGTAAGACCTATTCGCCGACTCGGACTTGAGTTGCGGCCCGACCGATGGGCCGTGCGGCTATCGAAGATGGCGTACCTCAAGATTCGACGGAGGCAATCTCGCCGCTCGAGTGCACAAGGCTACGGGCAGCAAATAGAGATTCCCCCTTCCAATAAAACATGTATATATCTTTTTTCTACATACATACATCCATACATACATACCTACAGTACATACATACATACATACATACATACATACATACATACATACATACATACATACATACCCTAAAAACAACTGTATTCGCAAAAAAAGGTTCCTTGAAAAGGTCGGCGGGGTGCTGGCCGGGAACGAGCTCGAGAAACTCCGACTCCGCGGGCAGATCTTCCGGAGGGATGCTCTGGGCGTCGAAGAGCGCCGAGCAGTTGTCCTTAGGGTTTAGGGTTTAGGGTTTAGGGTTTAGGGTTTAGGGTTTAGGGTTTAGGGTTTAGGGTTTAGGGTTAGGGTTTCGGGTTTAGGGTTTCGGGTTTAGGGTTTAGGGTTTAAGCCCCCAAAAAGTGTACACTTTCAGCTCTATAGGGGATTATAGTATCCCAAAAAGTGTAAAGCGGTGCTCACTCAGCTACTAAGTGTCATAGTGCTTCACGTGAGGCAGCGGAGTCTTGTGGGTGGTGGGGTACATCTGCATGGCGCCATTCCTGAGGGAGGGGTGGGGAAAAGACTTGCATGGCTCAACATAGCCATGTTAAGCTTGAAAGGCACGAACTAAAGCTCAACCCTTGAACCCTACAAGACCCTCAGCCATGAAGCCCTTAAACCCTTCAACCCGAAACCCTACTGTAAACCCTTTAAACGCTTTAAGCCCTTTAACCATTTACATTTCGAGGGCAAAATTGCGAGCAACAATGAGCAAAGCTATTCACAGCTGCCAGCTTATCAACCCCAAACCCTAAACCCTAAACCCTAAACCCTAAACCCTAAACCCTAAACCCTAAACCCTAAACCCTAAACCCTAAACCCGAATCAGCCCAAGTCTCTCCCTCGTGGCGTTGTCAATCGCGATCCAAACGCTCGCCACCGGCGCCGAAGCCGGCTCCAAGCCCCAATACTGCCGGTCTTGGTGAGTTCCTGGGGTTTAGGGTTTAGGGCTTAGGGGTTTAGGGTTTAGGGGTTTAGGGGTTTAGGGTTTAGGGCTCAGGGTTTAGGGTTTAGGGTTTAGGGTTTAGGGTTTAGGATTTAGGGTTCAGGGCTTAGGGTGGGGGGTGAGCTCTGTTTTGGTTGGTTGATGTAGTTGTCGGTCGGCATGATCCTCCTAAAACCAAGGAGGGAAAAGGTCCAAGATGTCTCGAAAGCCTACCTAAACCCTAAACCCCAAAGCCTAAGACCCTAAAACCCTAAAACCCTCAAACCCTAAACCCCAAGCCCTAAACCCTCAAACCCTAAACCCCAAAGCCCTAAACCCTAAACCCCAAAGCCCTAAACCCTAAACCCTAAACCCTAAACCCTAAAACCCTAAAGCTGCCCAGGCTCCGATGACTGTGAGGCACTTGGGCTGGTTCGCGCCCTCGGTCTGCAAGGGATACCTTGTGAGGGTTTAGGGTTTAGGGTTTAGGGTTTAGGGTTTAGGGTTTAGGGTTTAGGGTTTAGGGTTTAGGGCTTTAGCCGAAGATGCTTGGCAAAGAAGGTCGTGCTCAACAAGACGAAGTCCGGGCCAACGACCTGCTGGATCGCCTCCAGCACCTCCTCGGCGGTCGCGGCCTTCATGACCTGAGGGTTTAGGGTTTGGGGTTTAGGATTTAGGGTTTAGGGTTTAGGGTTTAGGGTTTAGGGTTTAGGGTTGAGGGTTTCGGCTTTCAGGTTTTAGGGTTTAGGGGTGTGGCGACTGACTGCTTGTCACTGGTTGCTACTATGATGTTCAATGCTTCTATAATTTCGAATGCTGCTTCCATAAGTTCGAACTCCTCCTTTAGAGGTGGCAGTGTTCGTGTATTCCAAAATGGACACCCCATAGTCTATTTAGAAATGGGGGGTACGACAATAAGGGACCCTAAATACAAACCCCCCCTTGCAATCAGGACCCCAAGAAGGTACCCCGAATATCGTAAACCCCTCCCTTCTAATAAGGACCCCAAGAAGGTACTCCTAATTTCGCGAACCCCCCAAACCTAAACCCTAAACCCTAAGCCCCCATACATGCGTACTCGCCATCATCATAGATGAAGACAAAACCCAATCCTCCGCGTGGGCCAAGTGTGGATTCAGGGTGACGTTGTTCCTTGGTGCTTAGGGTTTAGGGTTGAGGGTTTAGGGTTCAGGGTTTAGGGTTTAGGGCTTAGGTTTTTTTTTTTTTTTGTGTGTGCGTGTGTGGGTGTGTGGGTGTGTGGGT
>CAJNDS010002315.1:0-20000 GCA_905221605.1 Symbiodinium natans
TTTTTAGAGTTTAGGGTTTACAGTTAGGGTTTCGGCTTCAGGGTTCAGGGTGTAGGGTTTAGGCCTTAGGCTTTAGGGTAAACCCTAAAGCCCTAAACCCTGAACCCCCAAAAAGCCACCAACCTCACAGGGCCTCGCTACTTGCAGGTGCCCATAGAGCCCCATAGAGCCCGAAGCCCTAAGCCCTAAGCCCTAAACCCTACACCCTAAACCCCTAAACCCCTAAACCCCTAAAACCCTACACCCCAAGCCCTAAGCCCTAAGCCCTAAGCCCTAAGCCCTAAACCCTAAACCCTAAACCCTAAACCCCAATTGCCCCGCAGGTGGTGTGCTGAACGCCACGGTGGTGGGCCAGACCTGGTGGGCGGACCGGCTCATCAACAGCGGCCCGGGAGCCCGCCGGGTTTAGGGTTTAGGGTTCAGGGTTTTGGGTTTTGGGTTTTGGGTTTTGGGTTTTTGGTTTTAAGGTTTTAAGGTTTTAAGGTTTTAAGGTTTTAAGGTTTTAAGGTTTTAAGGTTTTAAGGTTTTAAGGTTTTAAGGTTTTAAGGTTTTAAGGTTTTAAGGTTTTAAGGTTTTAAGGTTTTAAGGTTTTAAGGTTTTAAGGTTTTAAGGTTTTAAGGTTTTAAGGGTCTAAGGTTTTAAGGTTTTAAGGTTAGGGTTTAGGGTTTAGGGTTTATAGACATTGTATAGGGTTCAGGTGCGGAGCTTTGGGCGGGTTTTGGGTATTTTTTTTTTGTGGGCGTGCTTTGGGGCCTCTTCATGCCTTTGAAGCCTTGTTTAGGGTTTAGGGTTTCGGGTTTAGGGTAAGCAAAATTGAACATCGTTTAGGCCTTGTTTAACTAAATTGAACATTTGGCCTCCAGTTGATTTGTGTGGTGCCGGCTTGTTTAGACAAAGAAACTTGTAACTTCATAGTGAAGTCGCGTACAATTTCTATCTATCCTGGTCTGTTTAGGGTTTACGGCTAGTTGTGGGTTTATAGGGGTTTGGAGGGGGTTTGCAGGGGCTTTATAGGGGTTAGGGTCGATGGGGCTCAGGGTTATAGGAGGTTGATTGTGGGGCCGTAGGGGTTGTTCAGGGTTTGAGGGTTTGCGGGTCTACGAGTTGTGGGTTTAGGGCTCTGCCGCGTTTAGGGATTTTGGAGATGTTGGGTTGGTGGAGGTAGGGCTCCAAGCTTCTGAAACCCTGGACCCTAGACCCTAGACCCTAGACCCTAAACCCTAAACCCTAAACCCTCAACCCTAAACCCTCAACCCTAAACACTAAACCCTAAACCCGAAACCCTATGCTGCACCAGGTGCTGCCTTCTCTCCCCCATTGGATGGCTGCGACTCTTCAACCCTGAGCATGCACCCAATACGACAAGGGTCGGAATGATGACTGATAGTATGTCCTTATGGTCCCCCAAAAAGATACTGTAATCATCCCCAAAAACCCTCTTCTAAATAATAAAGATACTACACTCTTCTGAATATTAAGGGCCCCTACCGTACTTTCAGGTCTTGCCTTCAAGATGGGCGAGTGGTTCGATTGGCACGCGCTGCGGCGGCAAAGTTTAGGGTTTGGGTCGACGTGTCGAGAGCTTAGGGGTTTTTGGCAACCCTAGGTTGAGTGTTTAGGGTTCAGGGTTGCAATTTAGGTCAAGGGTGTTTCGTCCATAGAGGAAGTTCCCCTGCTGGCAATTATGCTTCGCTACGGCTCGGTGCGTCAAGTCGGCATAGCAATGAATTGCTGATTGGAGTGAGGGAGATTGATGATTGCGTGCAGGCGCACAGAGTTTGTAATCACAACGGAAAGATAGAGATTCAGTTGCATGGAACTTAATGGAGCCTCATTAGAGAAGATTCTTGGTGCCAAATCTTGGGTTTAGTCTTTTTAGACTCCAGGGTTTAGGCGTTTTGGGTTTGAGTTGTTTGTGCACCAGCCTTGACAGTTGCAGGGTCCAGGGCTTAGGGTTTAGTTAGGCTCTTCGGGTTCAGGGTTTAGGGTTTAGTTCGGATATTTGGGTGGGTTTAGGGTATAATTAGGGGTTTGGGTTGGATGTTCTCCCTTATGCTAACAGTCTTGAATGGGGATTATAATTGGGGGGGGGGGGGTACTATAATCTGTATTCAGGACTGTTAGTATAACGGTGAACATCCCAAAGTTTAGGGCTTAGGGGTTTATGGTTTTTGGTGCTTGGGTTCTGAGGGTGTTTTATGTTTAGGGTCTGTTTAGGGTTTGGGTTTCAGGGTTTTGGGTTTAGGGTTGTTAGGCCAAAAACTTGGGAGATCTTGGGGTCGCTTTGCCCAAAAACACCCCTCGATGTCCTGAGGCCCCTCACGGGCCGTGGCAAAAGGATGTTGCGAGAGCGGGTTGGGGTTCGGTTCTCGAGTTTTGGATGTAGGGCCGAAAACCTAAAAGCCCTAAAAGCCCTACTAAAAGCCCTACTAAAAGCCCTAAAAGCCCTAAAAACCCCTAAAAACCCTAACAACCCTAAAAACCCTAAACCCCATACGTCCTTCAAGCCGCCAAAGCCCCGGTCTGGCTGAGGAGATGAAGCCTCCGGCTCTCTGAGTGGATCGCAGCTTCAAGCGGGGCCTTTGGTTCTTTGGGGCTACACGAAAGGTTTAGGGTTTAGGGTTTAGGGTTTAGGCTTTTGGGTTTAGGGTTGTAGGGTTTAGGGCTTGGGATTCTACGGGTTGTGAGGGTGTAGGGTACTAAGGGTTTGGGGTTTGGGGCTACAAAAGCCTTACAGGGTTTAGGCTTGCAGAGCCTAAAACCCTAAACCCTAAACCCAAACCCCAATCCCTAATTAGAACGGCAGGATTTGGTGCCACAGGGGCCCCGCTTGCAAGCGCCGTTCTTGCGCTGACGCGCGGTACGGTCGAGCGTCGAAGAGACCCTGGGGACCGTGAGCCCACTCAACTTCGGTGGTTGAGGGCTTAGGCCCCTGAACCCCTGAACCCTGAACCGTGAACCCTGAACCCTGAACCCTGAACCCTGAACCCTGAACCCTGAACCCTGAACCCCAAACCCCAAACCCCAAACCCCAAACCCCAAACCCCAAACCCCAAACCCTGAACCCTAAACTGTTTCTGCTTGGGGCCTCTTCCTTGGACCGCTCTCTCCCCCCCTCCCCTGCTCCCCACGAGCTTTGACGCAGGAGACGCTTCAAAAGGTGGATGTGGCGGTTAGGGTTTAGGGTTTAGTGTTTAGGGTTTAGGGTTTAGGGTTTAGGGTTCAGGGGTGTTGAATTTCGAAGACTTGTACAACAGGGAACCCTTAGAAGGAGGAAGATGTGCCCAAAAAGGCTGCTATTGTGGGGTCTGTCAGGGATTCAGGGAGGGGTCGTTTCACGGTGACGCTCTTAGGCTAGATTTGAGAGCCGGACGGTGTACTAGCCAGGGAATATTGGGGGAACTTGGGCCCCTCTCCCTTCAGGATGCTGCAATCCGAGCTCGTAGGGTTTAGGGTTTAGGGTTTAGGGCTTAGGGCTTAGGGCTTAGGGGGCTTAGGGTTTAGTTCAGTTCCTTGGTTCAGCGACACAAGGCGTAGCCGCTACGAGACCAGACAAGATAAGCCTCTCGAGGGCGCTTGCAGTCATGTTGGAAGAATCGGGTTTGGGGTTTGCAGGGTAAATCCTAGACCCTAGACCCTAGACTCTAACCCCTAAACCCTAAACCCTAAAACCCCCCTAGGAGGGCATCACGCACATTCTCTTTTGGACTTCGGGGGGCCTTTGGGTCCTCCTTGTGGGCCCTTGAAAGACCGTTTTTTCCCTAAGGAGCTCTCAACCCTAAACCCTAAACCCCAAACCCCAAACCCAAACCCCAAACCCCAAACCCGAAACCCGGAGGGTTGGATCCAGAGAGCCCGGTGCTGCTATGAGGGGCTCAAGCTCCCGCGAAAACCCCAGTTTAGGGTTTAGGGTTTAGGGTTCAGGGTTTAGGGTTTAGGGTTTAGGGTTTAGGGCTCAGGGTTCAGGGTTCAGGGTTGAACTGCCCTAAGTTGGGGTTCTCCTCAAGGACCTGCGTAGCTGCTGAGTTCCCTGTCATCAACTCTGAGGCACGGAGCCTTCTGAGGAGCGCAGAGCGGCCGAAGAAGAGCCTGCCACGCCATCTCGAGGTTGTTGGGTTTAGGGTTTAGGGTTTAGGGTTTAGGGTTTAGGGTTTAGGGTTTAGGGTTTAGGGTTTAGGGTAAACCCGAAAACCTAAACCCCAACAAGCCCTCAACAGCCCGAGCCATTCCTTTGTGGACGCGCTGGGGGGCATGCCGCCCAAACGCAGCCACTCGGGCGCCAAGTGCGTTCTGGGAGCTCTCAGGGTTTAGGGTTCTGAGCGTAGGATTTTGGGGTTAGGTTTTCTGGGTGTTTGTGACTGGGAAGATGCAGTACACAGCAGGACATCTACAATCCTGGGCCCTACCTTGGGGCCTCCCCCTCAACCCTCAACCCCAAACCCTAAACCCTAAACCCTAAACCCTAAACCCTAATCCCTAAACCCTAAACCCTAAACCCCAAACCCTCAACCCCTAACCCCAAGCCCTACACCCTGAACCCCGAACCTCTTTTGGGTTCGAAGTTCGACGCCAACTCACAGGTTCTGGGTTTAGGGTTTAGGGTTTAGGGTTTTGGGGTTTAGGGTTTAGGGTTTAGGGTTTAGGGTTCAGGGTTCAGGGTTTGAAGTTTAGGGTGAAGGGTTTAGGGTTTTGGGGTTTAGGGTTTAGGGTCGAGGGGTGTGGAGTTTTGGGTTGAGGGTTTGGGGGGTGAGTGTTAATGTCCCTGCTTTCTTTGCATGGGAGCTAGATACGTATGTCCTCTAGCGCACGACTCTCAAATCCTAGGCCGCAAGCCCTGACTGCTCAACCCAGATGCTGATCGCCCTGAACAGTCATCCCCTAAACCTAGTCAAACCCTGAACCGAAAACTTAAAAGCCCTAAAACCCTAAACCCTCTAAAAGCCCTGAGGCCCAAAACCCACAAAATCCTGAAGCCCTACAGGCCCACAGCCCTAAAACCCAAAGCCCTACAGGCCCACAGCCCTAAACCCTAGACCCCGCTAGTCTTGGAGCAACTGAGGGCACAAAGCAGATCATTGGCGACGACCGTTTCGTGTCGGAGTTCATCACTGTGGACAATAAGACCTTGCCCATCTGGGGGTTAGGGTGCTCCAGCAGAGCAGCGAGGGAGAACCACAGCCGCTGACGAGAACCCCTTTGTCGTGAACACCAAGGAAGCCATCTGCCCAGAGGCCGACATGGCCAGTTTTGAGATTGCCTTCGCCGCTTCGCTGAGCGACGACGACACTAGCATTGAGCAGTTCTTGTTCGACTTGGGCAAGGAAGGAATCCATGAAATGCGTGTGGACTTGAAGCCCAAAACTCGAAACCCCAAACCCGAAACTCCAAACCCGAACCCCCCCCCCCCCCCGCCCAGATCCCGAAACTCCAAACCCTAAACCCTAAACCCTAAACCCTAAACCCTAAACCCTAAAACCCTAAACCCTAAACCTAAACCCTAAACCCTACCCTAAACCCTAAAACCCTTAACCCTAAACCCTAAACCCTAAACCCTAAACCCTAAACCCTAAACCCTAAACCCTAAACCCTAAACCCTAAACCCTAAACCCTAAACCCTAAACCCTAAACCGCGAACCGGGATGAGCCTGAGGCCCCTCCCATCCACCCGCCAAGGCGTCGGGGGAGGCAGGAGGGGGAAAGACTTCAATGGGAGCCCTCAGGGTTCAGGATTTAGGGTTTAGGGTTTAGGGTTTAGGGTTTAGGGTGTAGGGTTTAGGGTTTCGGGGGCTTTGTTCTTGGGGTTTAGGATGATTTAGGGTTGAGCTCATTCTTTAAGGTTGGTTTGGGGTCTTCAACCCTTCAATCCTTCAGCCCTTCAGCCACAAACTCACAAGCCCTTCTCACATTCAACCTGAACCCTCAGCCCTCCAACCTTAATCGAAACCTCAGACATTCCTGGAGCCAGCCCAACTATAAATCCGAAGCCCTAAAGTCGTAAAGCCCCTAATCCTTAAAACCCTAGACCCTAAAACCCTAAAACCCTGTTTAAAACCCCAACACCCTGAAACCCTAAAACACTGAAACCCCAAAAGCCCTAACACCCTAAAACCCCAAACCCTTAACCCCCAAGACTCAAAGAAAAACCTAAAACCCTAAAACCCTAAAACCCTAAAGCCCAAAAAACCCAAAACCCTAAAACCGTAAAACCCTAAAACCCTAAACCAATGAAACTCTTACCCTGAACCCTAAACCCTAAACGCTAAACCCTAAACCCTAAAAGCTCAAAAGCCCGAACCCTCAAACCCCGGAGGCCAAGGCCAAGGCCAAGGCCACGGCCGCCGGCAGCGCCGTCGATGCCGCCCGTGTGCTGCGGGTCGAGGCCGGAAGTCGGGCTTGGAAATGGTTCCAAAGAACCCCGAAACCCTAAACCCTAAACCCTAACTCCTGCCATGCTCAGGCTGAGGGTTTCGGGTAGACGACTCTTGCCGGCCCACTGTAAAAAATCGCCTGGAGCCCTGAAAGGTTTTGGGTTTGGGGTTCAGAGCTTACTCGGTTCTTGATAGCGTTCCTTTATGGCTTAGGGTTCATGGAGTTAAGGGGTTCTTGTTAGGGAGCGTAAATTAGTTTTCCAAATGGAGGGCACTATCTTATGTGCTGCATATATATATATATATATAAATAGCCCGGTTCTGCAAATTCTTTTGAGTTCCTTAGTAAAAACCCAGTACTGGTGTTGTTTGTAGGGATCAGGGAGTTAGGTTCGCTCTGTTGCCCCTTAAAGGGTCAGATGGGAAGCCCTGCACCCCTCAAACAATCTTCAGCAACCATTGTTTCCAAGCGCCAGGGGGCGACGTTCGAGCGCGTGTGCCGCGGCTTAAGATTTTTGGTGCAGGATTTGGGGTTCAGAGGTCTGGGTTTAGGGTGTAGGGGTTTAGGGTTTAGGGTTTAGGTTTAGGGGTTTCGAGGCTAGAGAGCTCAGGTTGAGGGAGTAGTTTCCTAAGCCCGAAATCCTAAGCCCCAAGAACCCTACTTACACCCTCAAGGCGTAAGCCCTAAACCCCTTAAACCTAAACCCTAAATCCTAAACCCTAAACCCCTTAAACCAAGCCAAGGGCTCAGCTTCCTTGATAAAACACCTCAACACCCTCAATGACTACCTAAGTCCTCCGATCCTCCAAGTCGGGCCTAGGGCATAGGGCTTGAGCTTTTTTATGAGTAAAGCAGCACTCTCAACTTCTCCAAGCTACGCGTAGTAAACTGAGACCCTAAGTCCTACTTCACAGATACCCATGAACCTTCAAGTGGGGAACGCCTAAGCGCCTGGACCCTTTCAGGAGCCTACTTCGGGGGTTTAGGGTTTAGGGTTTAGGGTTTCAGGTTTAGGGTTTAGGGTTTAGGGTCTAGGGTCTAGGCCTAGGGTCTTAAGGTTTAGGGTTAGGGGTTCGGGTTTGGGGTTTAGGGTTTTTTGGGCTTTAGGTTTGCGGTTTAGGGTTTCGCGTGTCAGGGCTTTCGGGTGCTACACAGTAGAATGACCCCAACTGGGGTCCCCTTTAGGGCACTTGTAGCTCGACTTTGTAGCTACCTTCTTAGTTTCCCGATCCTCCAAGT
This sequence comes from Symbiodinium natans, assembly GCA_905221605.1. NCBI lineage: Eukaryota > Dinophyceae > Suessiales > Symbiodiniaceae > Symbiodinium > Symbiodinium natans. Next base: position 7,609 of record CAJNDS010002315.1, read on the forward strand.
AAGCCCGAATCCCCTAACCCGAAGCCCTAAACCCTAAACCCTAGCCCGAACCCTAAATCCCAAACCCTAAACCCTAAACCCTAAACCCTAAACCCTAAACCCTAAACCCTAAACCCTAAACCCTAAACCCTAAACCCTAAACCCTAGACCCTAAACCCTAAACCCTAAACCCTAAACCCTAAACCCTAAACCCTAAACCCTAAATTTAAGAGCCTCCGGCTCAAGCCGCCGACCCCGCTGGAGCATAGTTGAGACCCGCTCGCATGGAAGATCATCCCCGGCAGAGTTCTGTGAATCGTTTGGGGGGGGTAGGGGGTAGCACCAGGACAAGCTCAAGCCAAAAAGACAGGTGGGTGGGGGTGGGGGGGGGAGGGGGGGGGGGTGGGGGGGTAGGGGGGTGGTGGGTGGGGGTGTGGGGTTGGGGTTTGGGGGGGGGTTGGGTTTTGGGGGGGGGGGGGGGGGGGGGGGTTGGGGGGGGGGTGGTTGGGGGGGGGGTGGGGGTTGGGCGGGGGTGGGGGGGGGGGGGGGTGTGGGGGGGGGGGGGGGGGGGGGGGTGGGGGGGGAGGGGGGGCGGGGCAAAGTGGAGGTCCGAAAAAACGCTGATTTTTGCCTGAGGGGCGGCCCCTACCCCCTGTCCGTGCGGAACCCCCGGTTAACGCTGTGGGGGCGGGTGGCGCGGGGGGTCCTCCACGAAAAAATTGTGCAAACCGATCCCCCCCACCCCCCCCCCTCCCCCCCCGCGTTTTGGTTGGGTAAGGAGGGAAAGAGGGAGGTTTCACCTCCTTTTCCCATCCAACACGCCGCCAGGGTCGGCGGACCAAAAGCCCTTAACCCTTAACCCTAAACCCTGAACCCCAAACCCCAAACCCTACTTGTTTCAAGCCTTCATGAAGCGCAGGCGCCAGGAGCTCGAGGGCGTCGCTTGGGCCAAGAGCCTTGGCCCCGCTGGCGGCATTGGTGTTGAGGGTTTAAGCGTTTCTCACCCTAAACCCTAAACCCTGAACCCCTAAACCCCTAAACCCCTAAACCCCTAAACCCCTACCCCTAACCCCTAAACCCCTAAACCCCTAAACCCCTAAACCCCTAAACCCCTAAACCCCTAAACCCCTAAACCCCTAAACCCCTAAACCCCTAAACCCTAAACCCTAAACCCTAAACCCTAACCCTAGACCGTAGACCCTAGACCCTAGACCCTAAACCCTAAACCCCAAACCCTAAACACCGTAAGAAAAAAGTAGTACGGATCCCAATATGATTGAAGGACTTTCCCGTAGCTACGGGATGTTGGGGTCTCTGAGGTTCTTGTTTTTAGGCTTGGGGTACAGGGTTTAAGGTTTAGGGTTTAGGGTTTAGGGTTTAGGGTTTAGGGTTTAGGGTTAGGGTTTAGGGTTTAGGGTTTAGGATTTCGGTGTTTGCTTTTCAGTGTGTGGGGGTTATGGCTATGGGGTCAAGGGTTCAGGGTTTGGTTCCGGAGTTTGGGTTTGTTTGGGTTTATGGGTTCAGGTTTAGGGTTTTCAGCGTTCTTCGTTTCGTGGTTTGGGATTCGGGGTGTCGGGTTTTAGAGCTTGGGGTTTGGGGTCTGGGGTTTCAGGGATCAGGGCTCAGGGTTTAGGGTTCGGGTTTTCGGTTTTTGGTGACGATGTCCTTGGTGTTGTTTGATATCCCCCTTCCCCCCTGAAGGGTGCACAGTTCAGCATACGGGGTTTGGACAAAAAGGCTTTGAGGTTTACTGTTCTGAATGCTGGCTAAGGTGGTTTTAATCTTTTTGAGGGGCGTGAAGGCGGTGTCTTAGGGGGGGCGTTGCGTCGTTTTTGGGGCTCCCGAACCCCGGGCAGTTCCTTGCTTGGGTTTAGGCTTACGGTTGCTTGGGGTGATGATTCAGAGAAGTAAAAAGGATTCCTGCGGCCTCCCAGTCTGGACCTTGTCCGGTTTAGGGTTTAGGGTTTGCGGTCTAGCCTGGAGGCAGCAGGTCGAGCGAAGCAAGCAAAGCAAGAGAATCACACCTCCCGCCTGCTTCTCCCGCTTGATTATCCAGCAGAGATTCCCTTTTTGTTCCTGGACCATGGGGGAACTTAGGAAAGAGCTCCCCCAAACCCCAAACCCTAAACCCTAAACCCCAAACTCCAAACCCCAAACCCCAAACCCTAAACCCTAAACCCTAAACCCTGAACCCTAAACCCCAAACCCTACACTCTAAACCCTAAACCCCTAAGCCCCCAAACCCCTAGAGCCCGTAAGGCTTCCCGCGCACCTACCTGGAGCGGGGCGCCGAGATTGCCGCCACCGAAGAGCGCGCCATTACCTTGAAGCAGCTGCAGGATGTGGGGGTTAGGGGTTAGGGTTTGGGATGATGACGATGATGATGATGATTATCATTAATTTGTTATTTTTTAGAATCATTATGTTTTTTTACGGGAATTAGGGCTTGTTTATATGCCTTTCCAGTAAGAGCGTGTAAAAGCAGTAATGTTTCTGCTTGCTGTTTTGCTTTTTTAAAGATCGGATTAGGGTTTAGAGCTTTGGGGTTGTTGAGGGTTCAGTTGTTGTGGTCGCCAGGTGCCCAATACCCCCTTTATTAACCCCAAACCCAAAACCCAAAACCCAAGACCCAAGACCCTCAACCCCAAACCCAAACCCCAAACCCCAAACCCTAAACCCTCAACCCTAAACCCTAAACCCCAAACCCTAAACCCTAAACCCTACATCCATAAATTCTCATGTAAGGCCTCTTCCTTATTAATGAAGAGGTTTACGCACTCCCGGGTACCAGCAGACCCCCAGGAGCTGGCAGGGCACGTCCAGGAGGCAATTGGGGTTGAGGGTTTAGGGTTTAGGGTTTAGGCTTTAGGGTTTAGGGTTTAGGGTTTGGGAGGGTTGAGGGTTTAGGGTTTAGGGTTGAGGCTTGAGGGTTTAAGAGTTTAGGGTTGAGGGTTTAGGGTTGAGGGTGCTTCCGGTGTTAGATGCCATGAAACTTCGGGCTTGGGGTTTCGGGAGTTTGGGGGCCGGTAGTTTGAGCGCATTTTTGCTTGGTTTCCGGGCCTACCCCCCCACCAAACAGAAACTTGAGCCCTGAAGCCCTAAAGCCCTAAAGCCCTAAAGCCCTAAAGCCCTAAAGCCCTAAAGCCCTAAAGCCCTAAAGCCCTAAAGCCCTAAACCCTAAACCCTAAACCTTAAACCCCAAACCCCAAATCTCCAAAGCCTTGCATTAGGCCCAAATTTAAACCCCGAACCCATAAGTTCCTGAATCCTGAGCCCTAGCTAGTACCTTAAGCACTTGAACTCTTTAAGCCTTGTGAGCCCGTTAAGCCCTTTAAGCCCGTTAAGCCCTTTAAGCCCTTTAAGCCCTTTGAGCCCTTTAAGCCCTTTAAGCCCTTTGAGCCCTTTAAGCCCTCAAAGCCTCAAAGCCCTCAAAAGTTATCAACCCTTGATCCTTTCAGCCCTTTCGGGTTGAGGGTCCAGGGTTTAGGGTTTCGGGTTTAGGGTTTGGGGTTCGAGTTTAGGGTTTAGGGCTAGGCCTAAACCCTAAAGCCTAACCGGTTTCCCTTTGCCGGACAAGGCTTTTCCTCACAGGCCTTGCCAGCGTGGGTTTCCGATCTTTAGGCGGTCGGTTTTTCTGGGTCGGAGGGGCTTTGGTTTGAGGGTTTTAATTGTTTAGGAGTTTTGGGAGTAGGGTTGTAGGGTTTTCGAGTCCAAGGCTTTTAGGGGCTAGGGCTTTTGGAAGAAGGGGTTTACGGATTGAGGTGTGCGGGTCGAGTGTGGAGTGTAGGGAATGCAGGGTCTTTGTGTCTCTATGTAAACCCTAAACCCTAAACCCTAAACCCTAAACCCTAAACCCTAAACCCTAAACCCTAAACCCTAAACCCTAAACCCTAAACCCTAAACCCTAAATTAGGCTGCTTCAACCTGGGGGTTTAGCTTTTTTGGGGCTCAGGGCTTCTTGGGGTGTTGGACTCAGGCTAGGTGGCTTTACGTTGATGTGTCAAAATTGGTGTCTTGGTGCTCGAAACCTTTGAGCCCCTAAGCCGGAAACTTGAATCCCAACACCCTCAAGCCACTGGGCTCTGAAGCTGTAGATTAGCCGGGTGCGGCCCCTAAGAGGGGGGGGGGTGGCCTAAGGGCTTTAGAGTTTAGGAACCCCAAACGCCTCAGTGCTCGTTGAGCTTCCCCTAAAGTTTCTACCTTCCCCCAAACGCCCCAAAATCCCGTAGGGGTTTGTACAGTCTCGGACGAGCTTTGACGCCGCAGGTCTTCTCGAGGCGGGGGTATAGGCCTGCACTTTGACTTGACAGGCGGTTTAGCGCGGCAGGTCAAAGAGTTGCTGCAACACACCGAACCGCTTCTGACGAAAGGGCTGAGACTACTTGTTGATGAAGTTCGACAAAGTCCACGACCACCGCCGCACCAGCAACAAAGCGAGCTCTCGCATCGACACCGGCTTGCAGGCAATGCGGAGAGATCGCAAAGGCCTCTTCGTGGCCGCACATGCATGAGCTCCTGCAGAAACAGAGTCAGCTTATTACTTATTTATGAGGGGTTAGCGTTTAGGGCTTAAGGCTTAGGGTTTAGGGTTTAAGGTTTTGCGTTTACACTATGATGAGAGGTGAGCTCGGGCAAGTACCTGAGCGATTCGCGTGGCAAGGCCGTCGACTGGACAACTGCCGCTGGGCCGCTTTTGGTTGAGATCGCTTTGGCCCTCTTGGTAGCCCAGTGGTACCCTTTTCCTTTTTTTGGGCTCTGGTCCCTTGTAAAGTAACCAACCAAACAAAGGGTGCCCTTATTGTAACATGGTTATTGGGCTACTAAGCCCTCATCCCCCCCCCCCCCCCCCCCCCCCCCCTCCAAACCTAAAAGCCGAAACCCCTAAGAGGGGACTGTTTGTTAATGAGCCCAAACCCAAATCCTAAAGACTGGTTTCGTCAATCACCCCCCAAGCCCAAAGCCCAAAGCCCTAAGCCCTAAGCCCTAAGCAGGGGACCGTTTTTATACTTGCAGATTGGGGCTTTGAGTTGGGGTAAAACTATTCTTCATGTTTAGTTGAGTTTTCTGAATTGGTGAGTGAAAACCTTAAAGAGATTTCAGTTCACTTCTAAAAACGGTAGGCTTCACGCTTGCAGAATACAGACGGTCACGCCGCGATGATGTCGAACGTGGGGCAAGGCGGACCTCGGGCGAGTGGCTAGCGTGAAAGCAGCTTATTCGGACGATCTCGCAAGTTTGTTTCTAATTTTCCGGGTAGGGGTCAAGACAGGGGTGGAGCATTCTAGGTTTGGTGTTGATGGTCTCCAGTGGTCCTTTGACATCAAGGCCGGGGGTGGGTGGTGGGGGGTGGGGTGCGGGGGGTCACTGTGCCCAAATCACTGGTATTTACAGCGTTTTTTTGCTTCTCTGCGCGCTCGCAACATACTGCGCAGAGATGTGAAACAACACGCGCTGTCGAAAGCGTCGATGCCTTTGGCGAATATGCCCAAAGCACTCTCACTTCGTCCGAGGCTCGTGCCCTAAACCCTAAACCCCAAGCCCTAACCCCAATCCCGCTTTATAGCCCCCTTGTATCCCCCTTACACACCCCTCATGGCCCTTTTATAGCCCCCCTTACACCCCCCTAAAGCCCAGTCGCCGAGGTGAATCTCTATGTGATCAGCGACTGCATTGCGGCTTGCCGAAAGGTGTGTTCGTTATAAAGCCCGAACCCTTAAACCGTAAACCCTAAACAATAAACCCTAAACCCCAAACCCTAGAACCACCTGAAACCCCCAGGCCCCCCAAGCTGTAAACCGCAAACCCCGAATTTTGTACATGATGCCGCCTTGCTTGAGAACCCGGCCTAGCTGCGTGACGCCTCCCTGGTATGAAAAACCAACATTTTGTTGCCGCGCCCCCTGTGTTCAGGGTTTTGAAGGGTTTAGGAGGGTTTAGGTCATATGGTTTGGTGGTCAACAAGTTTTCTTGATCACTCCAACACCCCAGAGGATGCAAAACCCGATTGAGCCCAGGCTCTAAACCCCTAAATCCCTAAACCCGTAAACCCCTAACCTCTGAACCACTAGACCCCTAAACCCCTAAATCCCGAAACCCTTAAACCTCTAACCTCCCTAAACCCCTAAACCCCTAAACCCCTAAACCCCTAAACCCCTAAACCCCTTAAACCCATTAACCCCCTAAACCCCTAAACCCCTTAACCCCTAAACCCCTTAACCCCTAAACCCCTAAACCCCTAAACCCCTAAACCCCTAAACCCTAAATCTAACGGGCTGTCGCCCACAGCCGGGCACGCCCACCAGCAGCAGGACAACGGCAGCAAGCACAGCAGCAACAACAACAACAACAACCACCACAAGCAGAAGGAGAAGACTCAGAAGAAAAAGAAGAAGAACAAAAAGAGAGGGAACAATCAAAAGAATAAGAATAAGAAGGACAAAAAAGCACCAACTCGCCCGCGAGAGCTGCGCGGTCTGAACTAGGTGCCTCGTCTGGTCCGCGGGTTTTACCGTATATTGGGAGCTAGCACCCACGAGTACAGGGCTGGGAAGACATGAAGGGTCTCGGAGTCCTGATTGGCCGGAGCCTCATACAAACACCGTGGAGGTGTTCGTGGCCACACTTTGGGAGCGTCGTCTACCGTCTTCATGTTCGCAAACACCGTGGAGGTGTTCATGTTCAGAAACACCGTGGAGGTGCATGGCCACACTGTGGAGGTGTGCATGTACAGTTTTCAAACACCGTGGAGGTTTTCATGTTCAGAAACACCGTGGAGGTGCATGGCCACACTGTGGAAGTGTGCATGTACAGTTTTCACGTTCGCAAACACCGTGGAGGTGTTCATGTTCAGAAACACCGTGGAGGTGCATGGCCACACTGTGGAAGTGTGCATGTACAGTTTTCACGTTCGCAAACACCGTGGAGGTGTTCATGTTCAGCATTTGCAGTCTTCACGTTCGCAAACACCGTGGAGGTGTTCGTGTTCACAAGCACCGTGGAGGCATCCACGGCCACACTGTAGAAGAAACCCGGAACCTTACACCCTAAACTCTAAATCCTAAACCCTAAACCCTAAAGCCTGAAGCCCGACCCCGAGACCGCAGAAACTTCAAACCTAAACACTAGACTCTCAACCCTTAGCCTTTAAGCAGGGTTAGGTGGGTCTTAGGGTTTGGGATTTAGGGTCTCAGATCAAGGGTTTAGGTTTTTGACCTCGAATTGTCACGGGGGTTCATGCCCCCCCCCCCGGGGTAGCTAAAGCTAAGGCTGGCGCCTAACGGCGTCGGACCACGGGCAACAACAACAACAACAACAACAACAACAACAACAAACAAACAAACAAACAAACAAACAAACAAACAAACAAACAAACAAACAAACAAACAAACAAACAAACAAACAAACAAACAAACAAACAAACAACGGAAAGCGCGCGCGCTCGCACTGGTGCGTTTTCCGCCCCCGCGCGCGCGTGCGTGCGCATGTCGAGTGCCATGTTATGGAGTTATGCCAGCATCCTTCGAAATCCTGCCGCCCGAAACCCTTTCCGGAGCCGCTGATGCTGCTGATGCTCGCCCCCCGGATCCCCAAAGAGAAACGAAGCCTCGATGATGCGCACCCTGGCCCCCCGCCCGGCCGCGCATCATGAGCATCAGCGGCTCCGGCCTCCAGGCATGCATGGCTTATAGGGGCATATGCCGGCCTCAAAACGGAAATGTCCGTAACAGCACGAAAACCACGGTATTTACAGCGATTTCTGTGTTTTCCAAGCTCTCAGCCGCATCCGAAACCCGAGACCCAGCCCGCTGATGCTCATGATGCGCGCTCTTGTGGGGGTCCTTTGGGGTGGCCGATGCCACCCAAAAAACATCAACAACGCGTATTTGGCAAAAGTTGAAAAACCAATTCAATGATGCTCTCCGGGGTCGTTTTTGGGACCCCCCATGGGGCGCCCAAAAAATGCGTCCAGGAGCCCAAATTCGGTGGGGAATAGCGCGTTTTTCGCGATAAAAAATGTACCTGAAACATGATGCCCTTCGGAAGCCGCATTTGGAGCCGGATGTTGGGGAGCCCCGACCCGGTTGGCGGCATATGCCCCCCCCCCCCGGGGTAGCTAAAGCTAGGGCTGGCGCCTAACGGCGTCGGACCACGGGCGTGCCCGGATTTAAGAGCCTCCGGCTCAAGCCGCCGACCCCGCCAAAGCATAGTTGAAAGGTCTAAACCCGCTCGTCGGCTCAAAGGATGCTTTCCTCATCGCATGGTTCGAAGAGCATCGCAGCCTGCTCGGCAGAATCCCAAAAAGTTGTGAAACGCTCGCTCCTCTGTGAAACGTGGGGGGAGGGAGGGGCGGGTAGGGGGTAGCACCAGGACCCAAACAGTTTAGGAGCTGAAGCAGTTTCAGACCCAGCACCCGTGTTTGGGCGGGGGGGGGTGGCAGGTGTGGATGGCCCTCTTTCATGCCTGATTACGATTTTTGAAGAAAGGTGGGGTGGGGGGAGGGTGGGGTGGTGGGGGGGGGGTTGGGGGGGGGGGGTAGGGGGGGGGGGGGGGGGGGGGGGGGTAGGGGGGGGGTAGGGGGGGTAGGGGGGGGGGGTAGGGGTGGGTGGGAAAAAGGGTGTTTGGTTTTTTCCAAAAAAGCCTGTCCATGAGTTTACGCGGTGTGGGTGGCCTGGCCCTGCACGGAAAAGCTGCCGGGGTACCCCCTCCCCCCCCCCGCGTTTTGGGGGGGTAAGGGAGGTTTTCACCTCCAGAAACCTATCCAACACGCCGCCAGGGTCGGCGGACCCTAAACCCTTAAACCCTAAACCCTTAAACCCTAAACCCTAAACCCTAAACCCCAGACCCCGAAACCCTTAAGGTGCTTCCCTTCACCCTCCGCTTCCGCTGCTCGTTCGTGGAGCTGGTCGCAGAAGGCCCGCAGCTCCCGAGGCCTTGTGGGGGGTTTAGGGTTTAGGTTTTAGGGTTTAGGGTTTCGGGTTTAGGGTTTCGGGAACCCCTGGGGCTTAGGATTTGGTGTTGTTTTTGAAGGTTTGGGGCGCTTGGGATTTCTTGAGGGCTTTTTTGAGGAGGTTTGATTCTGGGCTTTGGAGTTCGGGGATTTTCGGGGGTCAGATGGGTGGGATGTGGCGTTGGCTGTCGAACGCAAGATTCATTCACTGCTGCTTTTTCTGATTTCTGCATATTTGGTACAAAAAAGTTACAATCACGGCGTCCTCTTCCTCTCGAGAGATTCCACCACCTGATCCTGATTCGCAAGCTTTCGACACCCCGGGTTCCGACCTTTCGACGACGGAAGGTCGTGATGCCATCAGGCGAGTAGCAGACCCTTCTGCTAGATAAGCTGATAAGCAGTTATTGTTGAACGGTGCCACCAGCAGGGAGCGAACTGGCACTGCATAGATCGAAGCCTAAACGTTCTAAGCTCTAAAGCCCAAAGCGCAAGTTTAGGGTTTTAGGAGTTTAGGTTTTTAGGGTTTAATGTTCAACCTTAAACCCAAAACCCTAGAACCCTGAAACCCCAAACCCCCGAGGGGTTGAAGTAGAGCTGTGCATTTCGAGGTGGTTCGTCAGCCACTGGTGGGGCACGCCCTTCTGCCAAACTGTGTCCCTCCTGTCTTTCCACGGCCTCTCGGGCAGCAGTCGTCAGTTTCGGGTGGCACCCTAAACCCTAAACCCTAAAGCCTAAAGCCTAAAGCCTGAAGCTTAGAGCCTAAAGCCCAAAGCCCAAAGCCCAAAGCCTAAAGCCTAAAGCCTAAAGCCTAAAGCCTAAAGCCTAAAGCCTAAAGCCTAAAGCCTAAAGCCTAAAGCCTAAAGCCTAAAGCCTAAAGCCTAAAGCCTAAAGCCTAAAGCCTAAAACCTAAAGCCTAAAGCCTAAAGCCTAAAGCCTAAAGCCTAAAGCCTGAAGCTTAAAGCCTAAAGCCTAAAGCCTAAAGCCTAAAGCCTAAAGCCTAAAGCCTAAAGCCTAAAGCCTAAAGCCTAAAGCCAAAAGCCAAAAGCCTAAAGCCTAAAGCCTAAAGCCTAAAGCCTAAAGCCTAAAGCCTAAAGCCTAAAGCCTAAAGCCTAAAGCCTAAAGCCTAAAGCCTAAAGCCTAAAGCCTAAAGCCTAACGCCTAACGCCTAACGCCTAAAGCCTAAAGCCTAAAGCCTAAAGCCTAAAGCCTAAACCCTCAAGCCTAAAGCCTAAAGCTTAAACCCTAAAACCTAAACCCTACACCCTAAACCCTAAACCCTAAACCCAAATCATGAACGAACACAAAAAAGTGGCAAATGCACGCATCAGACCTAAGGTGCCTGAACATGTGCGTGCAAATCCGAAACAAAGGCACCACCAGTATTGAGAACCATTTTCCCAAGAACAGGGTATAGGGTTTAGGGTTGAGGGTTTAAGGTCCAAAACAAACCAGCAGCAGCAACAACCATTGAACATCTATTTTTAGAACGAGTTGTAGTGATTTATGCGTGTAAAGCCGAAAGAAAAGGTGAACATCTGAGTTCACAACATAGGCAGGCAGCACAGTGTGAGATACTAAAAAACTGTAAACATGTCAACGCAAAGTGTAAACCGCTACAGTTTCTATTAGGGATGTGGTGGCCTGGAACATCTCTTCTTGCTACCCTAAACCTAAACCCTAAACCCTAAACCCTAAACCCCAAACCCCAAACCCCAAACCCCAAACCCTAAACCCTAAACCCTAAACCCTAAACCCTAAGCCCTACCCTTGAGACCAAGATGAGAGCCTGGATGTCCACCGAGGAGTGCAGCGGCAGCTGCCCGATGCGTCGGCGTACTGGATCTGAGCCTGGGCGTGGATTGCTTGGAAGCCCTTCTTGACGTAGGGTTTAGGGTTTAGGGTCTATAGGGTCTAGGGTTTAGGTTTAGGGTCTAGGGTCTAGGGTTTAGGGTCTAGGGTTTAGGGTTTGAGGTTTAGGATTTAGGGTTTAGGGCTCGTAAGTTGGATGACGGGGACTAGTGTCGGGTTTCTAGGGGATACGAAGTAGACTGACCAAAGAGAGCTTCCAAGTGCTTTGGGTTTAGGGCTCGGGGCTTGGCTGCGGTTTTAGCCTTGGCACCCTGGATCAGACGAAAAGCTTCTGGGAGCACGTCGGTAGAGATCTTCGGATCCACCAACAGTCCTTAATCTTGATCATAGTAGGGGGTACTATTAATCCCTATGAAGGAGCTGTTAGTATGAAGGGGGATCATCCCAAGATCCAACCCTAAGCCCCCAATCCCCGAAACCCGAAACCCGAAACCCGAAACCCAGAGAGAGAGAGAGAGAGAGAGAGAGAAATCCGCGACGCCATTCCAGAACCCCAAACCCTAAACCCTAAACCCTAAACCCTAAACCCTAAACCCTAAACCCTAAACCCTAAACCCTAAACCCTAAACCCTAAACCCTAAACCCTAAACCCTAAACCCTAAACCCTAAACCCTAAACCCTAAACCCTAAACCCTAAACCCTAAACCCTAAACCCTAAACCCTAAACCCTAAACCCTAAACCCTAAACCCTAAACCCTAAACCCTAAACCCTAAACCCTAAACCCTAAACCCTAAACCCTAAACCCTAAGATCACAGGCACCTTCGCCAACAACCAGCACGACCTCTCGAGCTTCTCGGCAAATAGGTTTAGTATTTAGGGTTTAGGGTTTAGGGTTGAGTGTTTCGCTTGCTGGTTCTTAAGCGAGGGCCAGAAGGGACAGCATAGGCGTACCTTTCTCCGCAGAGCGTGACGGGTTTGTAGCCTGTTGGCATGAGGAAGAGTTCCAGTAAGAGCCTAAACCGACTCTCGAAGCTCAGGGGGATTTGGAATAAGTTTAAACTTTCTATGGGTCCTAATCCCTTTTCTATGTAGCCCTAAGAACCCATAGAAACTTAGCTTTTCTAGGGTTCCCCAAATCCCCCCTACTAAGCCCTGATCATAAACACAAATCCTACGTCATGCACAGATGACTACGCCTTAATCTACGGGTAGTTTGCATGGTCCCTTAGTACGGGCCTGTAAAACGGAGACCCTTACATACACCTTATATACTGGTTATATACCTTGGATTGGAGTTTAGGGTTTAGGGGGTTTTATTTCTTGGGTTTTTGGGTTTGGGCTTTTTTTGGAGGGCATAGCCTCCCCTGACACCTCCTGACAAAATTTGAAACCTTGAGCTCGCAAAACAGCCCCTGAACCCTAAACCCTTGGTTTGGGGTTTAGCACCCTCAAACCCAACCTTAAGCCCTCAGCCTTACCTGAAGGTGCATGGGTTATAAGTAGGGTTATCAGTGAGGTAACCTCTATTACTCTATTATGACCCTAGTTAAGGTTTAGGGTTTGGGCTTTAGGGTTTGGGTTTACTAGGGTTTGGGCTTTAGGGTTTAGGGCGCGCGTAACCCTACTTCTAGCTACCCATGAACCTTCAAGTA
>CAJNDS010002315.1:22500-170000 GCA_905221605.1 Symbiodinium natans
GGTCCGTGATTTTGTTAGGTCTAGGGCTTAGGTACAGCTTGAGGTTTAGGTTTTGCGAGGTGTAAGTTTAGGGTGGGAACCCTAAGCCCTAAACCCCGCAGCCCCCAGTTCCCCCCTCTGCCCCTCCACCCCCCACCCCCCTTCATTTTGTGGGAAGTGCTGAACACCGTCTCTTGTAAAGGAAACTTGTCTCGCCGAGGCATGAAGCTTGTGTTAAGGGTTAAGGGTTCAACTCCTTTTTGTTTGGCTTTGAGAGGGTCTTACCTAGAATGCGTTGTGAGAGGGTTTAAAGGGCCAACCGACTTCCTACTGAAGCCTAAGCCATTGACCCTTAAAGCCTAAACCCCCCATTCCAAGGTCCTGAGTCGTAAGCCCTAAACCTTCAACCCTAGCCTAAACCCTAAACCCTAAACCCTAAGCCCTAAACCCGAAACCCCAAACCCTAAGCCCTAAACCCTAAACCCTAAACCCTCAGCCCACCCTAAAATGCCCAAGATCCTTCAACTCAGAAATCCTAAGCAGTAAACCCTAGACCCATAGTTTTCGCCCCGAAGTGTAGTGCGATGCTGAGTGTTGATGGTTGACGGTTCTTTGCTCGTAGCTTTTTGGGCTTAAGTGTATGGAGCCCTGCAACAAGTGTCGGAGTGGAAGCAGGGCCGACGGTGATTCGTGGTGCTGGGGCTGTAGGGCTGTGGAGGCCCTACAGCTGGAACTCAACCGACGGTGGGCGTCGGGGGAAGCCAGAGAGCTGGCTGAGGAGATTTGCCTGTCCGCCGCCAGGCAAATCAGAGCCCTTGGGGCACTGGGCTCGACTGCTCTACGGGGAGAGAGAGCACCACGAGGTGGACCTGGCCTTCCACGTGAAACGCCTGCGCAAGGAACTCCGGCACTGGCCCCGAAGGCCTTGGGTGTTGCGGCTGCCCCAGTCACTCCTCGTGCCACGCCTGGGCTTGCCCAGGTTGAGAGCGTGCCGCGGCAACCAAGGAACTGAGGGGATTGAAAAAGGAGGTGGAGGCCGAGGAAGACTACGAATACTACTCGGACGAGACAAGTGGTGAGGCGCCACGTGTGGTGGGAGCTGCCCCGAAGAGTAGTGCCCCAGCTCCTTCCTCACCTCGGGCCCCATTGCCACGGAAGAGTCCAAAGCAGAGGAGGAAAGATAAGAAGGTCAAGAAATCAAAGAAGGATCGAACCCATCGTGCTGGACGTCGGCATCAGCGAATCCTGTCACAACCCCCGTCCAAGACAGTGCATCGCAGGTTGGGCGAGCACGAGCTGGATTTGGGAAGGAGCAAGAAGATTGACCTCTTGCCCCGGAGACCGGAGCAATGAGCGCACCCTATGGAGAAGACGATGCCTCAGAGGCTCTAGAGCCTTTTCGGGGAGACGGCCCCGCTGGAGAATTGGTTTCGGCCGAGGCGCCGGCCGGGTGGATAGGGTACGATCTGGAAGTTGGTTCCGTGATTCACGTCGCCTATGCGTCCAATGGTGTGGATGGTGGACAGGGAACAATCGCCCTACTGGTGCTCGAGCAGGTAGGGGTTGCGACTTACCGAGTGAAGTACGTCGGGTGCAACTCGACAGATATCCACAACGAGGCCGGGAACGTGTTCAACAGGCGGAAGCTCCTTCTGCACAAATGTTTGGGGCCTGTGAGGCTGTGCGAGGCCAAGGACCCTCTTCATCACTGCGACGCACTTCGTTACTGGGGACCTCGCCTATACCCAGGTCATCTGTGCACAGTGCGGGGGTGGAAAGTCCTGCAGGACTCTTGGAAAAGCATGGAGCTTCAGGAGGTTGGAGTTGTGCCCCCTCAGCCAGGCGGGTCGGACAGTGGCCTGCCGGGCGATCCAGGTGGGGAGGAACCGGCTTTCATGGAGAACCTGCGAGCTCTACAGGAGAGAGTGGCAGGGGGAGCAAGCGCCAAATCCATTCTGAAGCCTCCAAAGGTGACGTTCCCCGGTCTGGACCCTGCAGGGAGTCCGGCTCAACAGATGGTGGAGGCGCCGGTCCTGGACGCTGGGAGGAGCCTGGTACGCATGAAGGAAGAACCCATAGAGGTCGAAAGTCGCTCTGCAAGCCATGGACGAGCAGAAAAGCGCAGGAGGAGAAAGAGGAAGCAGAGCGAGGTACTGGCTGCGCGGGCCAAAGACTACGCCAATCGTCACCTAGGCCATGGACGCAAGCGAGATGGAAAGAAGAAGAGAAGGAAGAAGAAAAAGAGGAAGGGGTGCAGGAGCTCCTCAAGCTCGAGCGGCAGCTCGGGTTACAGCAGCGAGAGCGAGAAAGCGCTCCTGCCGCCCATGAGGAAGAAGGCCGATCGCAACCCGGGCTCGGTTTTGGCGGAGCTGATCGAAAGGACGCGGGAGCTACTGTCGGAACAAGAACGCGGTCTAGGACGCGAAGCCATGGAAGAGGAGGAAGAGCGGCAGGAGGTGAAGATGACGCTGTACTTCAACCTCTTTTGGAGAAGTCGGTACGAATCCCGCCCTCGGGATCAGAAGGAGTTGTTCATCCTGTGCCGCTGCATAGATCTACTTCGAGGAGGTCAGCTAGACGTGCTGGGGGATGTGTTGGCAGGGAGAGTCCAGGCGTTAGAGCTTGCGGCAACGACGGGATCTTGGAACACCGCCAAGCACCTCGAGGTGGAAAGCCTGGAAACGTCGTCGTTGGCTCGCCCGGAGGTACTGCTCGCCGCGCAGAAGCATGCTCGGTTGCTGTCAAAAAGCGAGGGGAAACCGGACTACGGCAAGTGGCAGGATTGGACACCCTCGACATCGGCGTCGACGTGGGAGAGTTCGAAGGGGAAGGGCAAAGCGAAAGGAAAAGGAAAAAAAGGCGACAAAGGGAAAGGATGGCAATGGCAATGGGAAGAGAAGAACGAGTGGAAAAACGATTGGAAGAAGGAGAAGGAGAGAAAGGAAAGGGAAAAGGAGGAGAGGAAGAAGAACGATGGGAAGGCCTGAGAGAGCAAGAAGGTGATGAGGCCTCCAGCGTGGTAACCCGTGCCACAGGGAACGAGGCCGCTGGCTGGGCAACCCGTGCCCCGCCTCCGTTGGGGGTGGCGGCTGGGGAGCCCGTGCCGCTGGCCTCGTTTCTTGAGGGCTGGGAAGCCGCGGCGGAGAGCTTTAGATCCTTGGGCATTTGGCTCGCATGGGGTTTTTTGAACGGATCGCTTTTGACCCGCGGTTTTTGCGTTGAAGCCCTTTTTCGTGATGGTCGCAGCTTTCAGGAGGTCGGTTCCAGACACCGCCACCTCCTTCCCCTGCGAGTCTTTGGCCCATGTACAGCCTGGAGCCTAGAAGGTCTTGCTTGGAATGAGGTGTGTTTCTCCGAAGAGCTCAGTGAAGATTGCTGGCTCTATTGCGTCTGCCGCGCCATCAATTGGCTGGCGGGCTGGCCGCAAGTGAGCCTAAAGCCTTGCCGTGGTGACATGGCTGGCCGAAAATGTGAAAACGAATGCATGGGGCTTCTTCGATCACAGATTCGAACACTGCTTGCAAGGGATGAGGGAATAAAGTGTGATCCGAGTGCGATAATGCAAGATTTAAAGAATGCCCGGATTGATTATTCGGGTGAAGAAGTGCTGCCCATGAGGCCGCTATGTGTGGACCAGATGGAAGGAGCTCTTCCCCCACTTGGCGCAGGGGGGCGTGTGAATGCTCTGGAACTGGTGGATGGGGGAATCAAGGAGATGCTCAACAACCCGGAGCGCTGCATGGTTGACCCCTCCTTGCGCGAGAAGTGCGCAAGACAATGTAAAGCTCATATAGTCGCAGGTGAAGAAGCAAAAGTGGCAAGGCTGCTTGTTGAACGCGGGGTGTGCAAACCCATTCCCCTTGACTGCGTGGCACGCGTGGAAGGGCAGCGTGTGTTAAACGGGCTGTTTGGGGTTCCGAAACCAAAGTTCCTTCAAGATGGGAGGCCTGTGCTTAGAACAATTATGAACTTCATCCCTACCAATGGGTTGCAGAAGACGATTGAGGGACATGTCGGGAGTCTGCCCACTATCACCTCGTGGCAAAGCATTGTCCTTGGGGAAGGCGAGCAGCTGTATTGCTATCAGAGTGATATGGCTTGTGCTTTCTACCTTTTTTCTTTGCCCGAGTGTTGGCTACCCTGGTTTGCTCTCAACTTTTGCTTGGATGGTGCTGAGCTTGGAGAGGAGCCAGGGCGGAAGTACACCATTGCATGCGCCACTTTGCCCATGGGCTGGCGGAGCGCCGTTGGCATCATGCAATGCATCTCCCGCACTGTGCTTCTAGAAGCAGGGTTGCCTTCTTCGGATGAAATTCGGAAAGATCGAGTTGTTCCCAAATGGCTTGTGGAATGCTGGCGCCGAGGGGGCCAAAACGGATGGTGGCAAGTCCACTTGGACAACTTCATCAGTGCCGAAGTCAGGCAGGAGGAAGACCAAGCGGGGGCTGGCAAAGCCTTCTTTGAACGATCTCAGCAGGCGTGGGATTCCGCCGGCATCCTGTGCGCGGCCGACAAAAATGTGGAAGAAGCCAGCTTGGCTTTTGAGTTGGGGGCTGAGCTGGATGGTCAGTTTGGAAAGCTGTCGGGGGGAACCCTGCGCATGTTGAAGGTGTGCCAGGCGTCGCTCTGCTTCGCTCTGGGAAACAAGGGCGGACGAAAGGAGCTGCAAGTTCTGGGAGGCAGATGGGCCTTCTTAGCGCAATTTCGCAGACCAGTTTTCGCAGCTTTCAGTGATCTCTGGAAAGGGATCTATCACGAGCGCCCGGCGCAGCTCCTACTTGGACGAGCATCGCTGGAACTGCTGATGGGATGCTGTCTGGCTCCACTGGTGGGGGCCGACTTACGCCGGCCGGTGAGTGAAGTCGTTATCGCTTCAGACGCTTCAGAAAGAGGCGGCGCGTTCTGCGTCGGGCAAGGAGCAAGTTGGTCAGGTTGCTCGTTGGCCCGCTTTTTGAACACTCCAAATGCGGGACCAGTAGAGATACCAGTCCTGGTGATTTCGCTCTTCAATGGGATTGGAGGCGCGTTTCGTGCATATGACCTTCTGGGGCTTGCTCCCGCTGGGCTGATAGCTGTAGAGTGCTGCAAAGCCGCAAACCGAGTTACCAGCCTCACGTGGCCACACGCGATCCTTCTTACAAATGTTGAGGAGATTACAGAAGAAACTGTAAAGGAGTGGAGCGCTACCTTTGCGTCCGTGCACGAAGTCCACCTGTGGGGAGGCTTCCCTTGCGTGCACCTGTCGTCGGTGAGGCATGGTAGAGAGAATCTTGCCGGAGATGGATCCAACTTGTTTTTCCAGCTGCTTCAAGTCAAAGAGTGGATCGCTCGCTGGTTCTCCGGATTCTCTTCGTTTCGATGGGTAATTGAGAACGTTGCTTCCATGGATGTGAGTGCTCGGGATGAGATTAGCTGGAAACTGGGAACGGAGCCCTTGCGTTTAGACCCGGCAGATGTTCAGTGTTTTTCCAGGCCTCGATTTGCCTGGTGCTCTGAGATTGCTGGAAGTCGCAATGATGCACGCGTCACTCGACGCAAAGGGTTCAGTGAGGTCACGATGGCAGCTGACAAGCTGGATGATCAGGGATGGATTCAGCCTGGGTGGGAACGCGTGTCTCGAGACAACAACCTTCCCACTTTTATGAAGAGCATTCCACGTGAACGTCCTCCCCCAAACCCTGCGGGGCTCAATAGGACCCCTGAAGATGCTGTTGCGAGGTGGGAGTCTGATGAGTATCGATTTCCGCCGTGCCAATACAAGCGTCAGTTTCTCTTGAGCAATGGGGAAAGCCTGCGGTACGCCAATGCTTCAGAGCGTGAATTGTTGATGGGGTTTGGGGCCAGACACACACTTCTGTGTCTCCCTGCCAGCCAAACGAAAGGAAAAAACAGTTGTTGGAAGACACTCGCCTCAGCCTGATAGGAGACAGTTTCGCTATGATCTCGTTCGCATGGATCGCGGGGCTGCTCTGTCGCCGCTACCAGGCAGAGCCCAGCGTGGCCTGTTTGCTTGGTAGGCTGGGGCTCGCGCCAGGCCATTCAGCCCGGCTGAGCGTCCGTGCCTCCCTGTCAAGGTTCAAAAACTATGGAGACCTGGGAAGCGCTGCCGCTCCCGTATCCCCCACAGCTACATTGGCCCAGCACATGTGCCGAAATGCAAACCACACGGGATCTGATGTTCGGATAGCCACCGGTGAAATCGTCCGCCCGAAGGCCCTCAAGCGCGCTGACGTTGATGCTGTGTGGTGGACATGGAAACAAGTTTACATGACTAGGTGGCGGTTCTCTCACCACATCAATGCACTGGAAATGCGAGCTTTGCTTCTGGCACTTCAGTGGAGATCCACAAGGCCAGACCACTTAGGGAAACGAGTAGTGCACCTTGTGGACAGTCTTGTCACTCTCTGCATTTGCTGTAAGGGGCGAACTTCCTCAAATATGCTTTCGGCTCTCAGTAAGCAAATTGCCGCCTACGTGCTCGCAATGTCTGTCAGTCTGATTTTGGGGCACGTGGACAGTGCTACCAATCCCTCAGACAAGGGCAGTCGGCTGTGATGGTTCACAGACAGCCGCGGCGCAACACCAGGTTAGCCTTCGCATCGATACAGGTCCGCACCTTTCGCAGATATCAGCAAGCAGTTGCTCTCGTGCTTCCATTCTTGCACACATGTGTCTCAATGTTAGAAGTTGATGACAACGTGTCTGAGTGGATTGAAATGGTTTGGTCACAGGGTAAACCGCTGACACTCATCGGAGACGCCCTTTCGGGCCTGCACTTCTTCTGGCCACAGACAAGACGTCAGTTACACCTTTCATGGAGGCTGTTCAAAACGTGGAGGCGGCTGGAGCCCCCAGCTCGCGTGCTGGCTGCCTCTGCCAAAAGAACTTGCCTCCGCCATGTTGGCGCGTTGCGTTGAGGAAGGGTGGCTGGAGTTTGCTGCGCTACTCGGGCTTGGGTTCCACTGTCTGCTGCGAACAGGCGAACTTTTGAAGCTAGAGTTGCAGGATCTGTCGCTCTCTCAAGATAAAGGTGTAGTCAACTTGCGTTTCACAAAAACAGGCCTCAGACAAGGGGCTGCAGAAGCTCTGCCGATTTTTGATCAATGGCTTTTGCGTGTTCTGCACGCCCTTCTCTCGCTACGGGCTTCAACAGGCTCGGCCCGAATATGGAAAAGCTCTGCTCAAAGTTTCCGCAGACACTTCAGGCTGTTGTGCAACTTCTTTCTTGTACAGGCTCACAATTTTCATCCCTACTCCTTGAGACGAGGAGGGGGAACTTTCCTGCTGCAGCAGGGTGTGGCGCTCGAACACATCATGCTTCGAGGCAGGTGGAAATCTCACAGTGTCTGCCGCATCTATTTGCAAGATGGCCTTTCAGCTTTAGCCGAAATTCGTTTCTCTCAGTCAACCCGCGACTTGGTGTCCCGATACAATGCCCACTTTACAGCTTCGCCGTGTCTGGGGCGCGTGGAAAGGGCCGCTCATGCCTAAGGCAAAGCGACACCGGGGTTCTCACTGAACAGACAAAGGAGTGGACAATGAGTTCCGCATGCCATTTGCGGTTCTCTTGGTTCCTCTTGCCTGCCATTGGCGAGAGAGGCTTGGTGTGATCCCTCCTCGCTTGGAGCAAAGGAGTGAGAATCCCGATGTTATGGAGCTGAGCTCCATAAAGAATCAGAGGACACAAGCTGCGACCAGCAAAAACGAATGCTGAGCACTTAGTTTTCGCCCCGTAGTGTAGTGCGATGCTGAGTGTTGATGGTTGACGGTTCTTTGCTCGTAGCTTTTTGGGCTTCCCGCCCTCTACCGCCCTTATCTTCGAGGAAAGGGCCGCTCATGCCTAAGGCAAAGCGACACCGGGGTTCTCACTGAACAGACAAAGGAGTGGACAATGAGTTCCGCATGCCATTTGCGGTTCTCTTGGTTCCTCTTGCCTGCCATTGGCGAGAGAGGCTTGGTGTGATCCCTCCTCGCTTGGAGCAAAGGAGTGAGAATCCCGATGTTATGGAGCTGAGCTCCATAAAGAATCAGAGGACACAAGCTGCGACCAGCAAAAACGAATG
This sequence comes from Symbiodinium natans, assembly GCA_905221605.1. NCBI lineage: Eukaryota > Dinophyceae > Suessiales > Symbiodiniaceae > Symbiodinium > Symbiodinium natans. The sequence continues at coordinate 30,543 of CAJNDS010002315.1, forward strand.
CTGAGCACTAATTCTAAGCCCTGAACCCTAAACCCTAAACCCTAAACCCTAAATGCCCAAGATCCTTCAACTCAGATTTGGTGCGTGCTCGAGAACTTCGTCAGCACAGTCTGGGCCCGCGAGGCCGCGCTGGACTGGAGACTCGGGCTTGGTTTTAGGGTGTAGGGTTTAGGGTTTAGGGTTTAGGGTTTAGGGTTTGAGGTTTGGGGTTTAGAGGGTTTAGGGTTTAAGGGTTATCATTTAGGGTTTAGGGTCAGGGGTGTAGTTGTTCCATGACGGTTGCATAGGGGCCTACGTAGTTGTAAACTCTTCCCGGGTCCACCCGATGCAGGGACTTGCAAACAGTTGTATTCAGAAGTTCAGAAAAGTGTTTAGGGTTTAGGGTTGAGGGTTTTAGCGTTTAGAGTCGGTCGGGTCGTTGGGAAGCATTCTTGCCGGGTCGTGAACTTGCCTGCCCAAGATGAAGTAGGGTATATATTTCTTGTACTGCGGACCGGAGGTCGTGAATCATATCAAGGTGAGACAGCTTAGATTTGTACTAAGCACGATTAGCAAGCACACAACATCAGTGGTCGAGAACATGAATTAACTGATCAATGGTTAAGCTTCGCAAGGATAGATGAGATAGAGTCAATGGTGTCATCAAAGCGTTGAACCCAAGCAGCGACCGTGTCTGCATCAAGCAGCACAGCTTTGAAGCAAAAATATTGAAGCATGTCAGGAGCTTTGCAGAAGAAAATTTGTCGCTTACAGAAATGACAACGGAAATCCATTGTCCACTCAGAGGAAAGGATGTGTGGAAGGCGTGCATCGTTTAAATGAGCAAGCTCCATCACCCTGAGAAAATGTTTTTTGAAGCATTCATATCTCCTCTTGGCCGCAATGAACCTTTTGGTGATGCCACGCAATTTGCACCTGATGTCAACAGGATCCATGTTGCGCCAAGTTGACAGAGGCAATTGCGAAATGCAAGTAATTTCTTGAAACTGAATAGGCAAAAGCTTGCAATCCGATACCTGTGTAAGCCAGGTGGGCTGCGCGAACTTGCCATGTATGCGAAAGGTGGGCCATTCAGCTGAAAGATCTTTGTCTTGAAGTTGACAGCTTTTGCCAGAAACTGCGTCAAGGAAGGCCTGCGGAGGAATACGAATGATTTGACAATTAACACCTTGTTCAATCACAGTTTGCGCTTGCAGAAGAGACAGATTTCTGCAAGTACCTTGCAAATCCCAGGCAGGAACGAAGAAGAGGTTGCTGGGAAATGTGAGATCAAAAGGAAAATTGTCAATCCATTTGTAAGGCTGAGGCTGAAAGTCAAGAAATTCTTGGAGTTGTTCACTGTGCATCCAACAAAGCTTGAGTAGCTTCATGGATAGCGTGCGAAATTTGTACAAAGCACGTCCAATAAAATCTGCTTGTTGAACAAAATTGGCTTTGTGTCCTCCAATACGCAGAAAAAGTAAAAAGGCTTGCAACCAACACTGAATCGGTTCGGAATGAGGATGTTGCGTAGTAGTCCACTTTGCCCAGAAAGTGAAAACAAGGTTAAATTCAGCATCATCCCCTCCCCAACCCTGCATCTTGGATCGAGTGTTAGGCTTGTTCCATTTAAGGTCAAGAGGACAAACTTGCTTCAGGGCAGTTTGTCGACATGTAGTAGGCGCGTCTTGTGGATTTCCCACCATTAGAGACGGAGAGTCGTTAGGCGCAAACCTGGAAACAAGGTCTTTGTTGCGCGAAAACTCCATCCATCTATTGATGAGCTGCGTGACCAACAGTTGTAAGTGGGGCCACTGACCCTTCAAGCTAGCAGGCATTTCAGCAGAGTAAATCATAAAATTAAGCGCGCAGGGTGACCACTGTTCCCGTTGCTGAAGAGCAACAGGCCAGTCAGCTCGCATGTCTTGAAAGCGAGGGCAACTCCACAACAAATGTTGAATATCACCCTTTTCATGTAGGCAATGATAGCAATGCGGAGAGTGTGACTTGTGCATTTGATAAACTCGGTAGGGGGTATTGTGCGCATCAGTCAACAGGCGCACAAGAGCATTCCTATAGGGGTTATCAGGCTTCATTTGGCGCAGAAGTTTGGTAGTGATGTTGATATCACAGCGCAATACACCAGTCCATTTTTCATGTTTAGCAAGAAGTTTTCGCGCGAGCGTCTTTCGGACGAGATCACGCATAAAATGAGAAAACTTTTGTTTGTCAGTGTCCTGTAGAGAAATCTGTTGTCCATCCTTAGTGTTGAAAATGAAGTCAGGCAATTGCAATTGACAATCAAGCTCTTGGATATCATGCTGCAGTAAAGTAACTGGTCCAAGTAGATTTTTGTAAACCGGCAGGCAACGGTCCAAAAACTGAAGCAATTCACTTTTGATGTGCGGCTGAGCACACAGTAGCCTGTTCCAAAAACACAAATTGTGATAAATCATGGCACAATCCGGATCAAACACGTGTGTCTTCTCTGCAAAGAGAGAATGTGCATCTTGAGTCTGGCATTGTCTCAAAGCGGCCGCTGCGAAGATCTTAGTACGCAATCGTTGAACTTGATCACGCGTAGGACGAGCTACGGAAGTGGCATGGCAGAGCGCAGGTATAACTTTTCTGGCAATAACTTCTGCGGCAATATGCTGCTGCACTTTGGCATTGATCATTTTGTCAAGAACAATGATGCATTTTTGAATGATAGGCTCAAAGAAATCGAAGCGCACCAGGCCTTTGAGGGGCAGAGGGATGCCAAGGTAAACAACTTGGCTGTCTCGCTTGACTTCCATACCGTCGAGCCACCACAGGTTGTCGTCTGCATTATTATTTCCGAAAGCGACTGTTTTGTCTTTGGTGCTGAAACAATGATGAGTATCCCAGAATTCGGTGGCATGGAATAGGTGTTGGAGATGCAAGTGATCATTACCAAGCAGGAGCCGATCATCAACGAAGACTTTAGCAAGTGTAAGTTCTCTGGGCATTTCTTGAGTCCACATGCCAAGAAAGGCAGCAGCTGCAAGCATAGAAATTGGATCTCCTTGCGGTATGCCAATATTGCAACAAAAAGACGTTTTGCTGATCGCTCCATTCAGGGATACGAAACGTTTAATGTGAGCAAGGCCATGCGCCCACGTAGCGACATGGTCCCTGTCGAAGCCGATGTGCAGTAAAGCTTCGCACGCTTTGGGCTGAGGGATGTGGTCAAAAAATTTTGCCGTGTCAATAGCAACACCTTGAATGGATTGCTTGTGTTCAGCTTTGTATCGCCATGAGGCCTCACACTTCAGTGCAGCTGGGAACCACGCGTAAAAAGATGAACGTTTAGCAATTCCTCCTACGGAATCCGTAGCAACATTTTGTTGACAACCCTGATTACACACAAGCAAAGTTTTACAGAAAAGCCTATAAGCGACCGGTGCAATAGTAAGAGGCCGAAGATCTTTCACGGACACTTTGCCAGTACGTTTAGGGATACAAGCCACTCGGCAGTTCAGCCACTCTTCCGGCATGGCATGCTGCTTGATAGCAGCAGCAAAGACTATAGCAAGCGCCTTAATACCTTCAGGGCAAAGATTTTTAAAATGACACACTTGAAACCCATCAATCCCTGGTGCCTTGGAAGTGTCCAGCTGTTTGAGGATTTTCTGTAAGGTAGCGACGACAGGCTCATAGTCAGCAGGTTCAACCGCTTGCGGTTCACAAGGTTGATGCTGTAGTTGCGTCCAAATATTGTTTTTGTTGTAGATCTCACTGAAGTATTGCTGAATTTCTTTAAGCGAATCCGCAATGTTAGTGGTAGTACCCTGTACACCAAAAGATTGGCTAGCAATACAAGAGGGAACCGGAACGCCAGAACCACGAATCCATCTGAAGAGGTAGTTGAGCCAAGTACCTTGTGAAACATTTTTACCAGTGATCTGGTTTCTCCAATTGCGAATGTGATTTTTCGAGATCCGATGAAGCTTTTGAAGTGTAAGCTTTTTGCTCTCTTCATCTTGGAACAAAATAGCTTTTTGAAGTTTAGCTCGAACTTTGTCAAGTTTGTGCTCATCACGTAGCCTAAACTTGGGCGAACCTCCCAGCGCATCAGGAGGGACGTGATGCGTGTCACAAAAAGTATTGCACCAAGTGCGCCAAATGTCAGAAATTGACTTAGTTTGTGCATCTTGAAGCAGCTGATTAACGCAACTAGCCCAATCATCTTGTTGTTGATGCAGGAGGGGAGCCACGACGGTAGGCATATCGACTTCCCATGATGGAGGTTGACGAGCATCATGAGTGACGATGGCCGAAATGAGTCTATGACCTTTTTCGAAAATAGACATTTGCTCTACATTGCTGATGTGCTCAACCAAAGAAGGCGAGACAATAATCGAGTCAATGACAGAAGTGCCCCCTTTGGGGTGAACATACGTGATAAAGTCATGGTCTGTGTGCATTGTTAGAGGACACCAACGAGATGTCGCAAGCTCACGAACAAAAAGGCCAAGCCTAGTGTCAGTGTTAAAGTCACCGCAGACAATTATATCTTCGTGACTGTGTTCACGTAGATATTGTAAGAGATCCTGAAGCATAGGCTCAGGTTGCTGCGCTGGAGCGTAAATGTTGAAAAATGTGACCCATTTGTTTTGTACAAAAGCTTGTAGCGCATGAAATCTTCCTTGCGTAAACCAAGATTCCATCTCGGGCACCTTAACATCTCTAACCGAAATATGAGAAGAAATGATAAAAGCAACTCCGGGTGTCATTTTGTCGAGAAAAAGGCCGTTGAGATTCTTTTTGTACATGGGCAAATTACCGAAGAAAAGTTGTTTACCATTTTTTCTACATTCCTTGCTGAGCCCAACTGCAGTGTCCTTGCTCATACGTGCTTCTTGAATGGCAAGAACATCACAAGCACAAGCAAGAGCTTCATTGAAATGCGCAGGTAGAGAGTTTGGATTCCAGGAGGCAATTTTAAGGTAAGAGAGTTCAGTGTAGCAAGGGACTTGATCCCACGCAGAGACTGGGTCCGATAGGTCCAACGCAGAATGCTCATTAATAGCATTCTGGTGGACCATCACACTTCAAGAAATGGCAGGGGGCGGCTGGTTGTTTGCTCCGCCTGGGAGTTGGATGGCATTTTGTTGTGTCAGCACAGAAATTTGCTCAATAAGTGTTTGCACTTGGGCCATCAAATCTTGAATTTGCTGTTTTTGCGCCATGTTCTCGGCACGCATTTCAGAGAGCAATCGATCGCGTTCATCTTCTCTGTGCACAGGAGATTCAAGATCTTCGTCGTCATCCTTGTCCAGCTCTTCATCTGGCACGTCGTGCCATGAGTTGACGTTCATTGCAGCAATTTTCGGGCGCTTACTCGGGCCATGTTGGTTCATAAGAACAGCCGCAAATGTAGAATTGGACTGCACGCTTGACCCGGCAGCTCTGGAGCTACCTGATTTAAACTGGGCACCCCAGGTATTATAAGCAAAAACTGCAGGCTGTGAGGAAATAGAATTTTGCTGGCGAGCAGGCCTTTTAGCAGGAAAGATCTTGAGCATGCGTCTTTCGTATCCATAATTGATGGGACATCCCCAAACGGCAGGGGGGTTCTGAGAACGGACAAGCCAAGTGCACGCTCCATTACGCCACTTTCTGTCCTGCTCTTTAACTGTAGCAAACCATTTGAGTTGACGAAGAACCTCCTCAACATCACGAACATCCCATTCAGGGCTACAGTTAGAAAGGAAATACGCTGGCTCTTCAGTGCGTCCAAGAGCTTGCCTTAAGGAGTTGATGTTTTCTTTGCTGGCACGCAGGGCCCAAGTACCTCTAAGAAAAAACGCTCCCAAATGCTTACCCTCAAACCTAGAGAGTATGTCAAGGACTTTGTCCTGCTCGATTGGCTTACCTTCATCTTTGAGCCAAATGTGGTCCATGCGCTCTTTGATAAAACCAGGAGCATTGACCTGAAGTCTTCCCGGCCCCGAGTAAGATAACATCTGCTCAACATCTTGCTGTCGTACGCGAAATGACACCTGGTATTTTTGGTGGTCAAACTCCGTACATATGTGCTGAAGATTCCAAACATCGAGAATTTCAAGACCTTTGTTGTTTTTATGCTGGGCAATAATCGTCATGAGCCACTGCTTGATAGCAATCGTCTTTTTCTCTTTGATTTCGACTTTCGTTTGCACACTTGCTCCTTCATCAAGAAACGTAGCATAAAGAACTGTCGTTTTGCCAAATTCCGGCCTTTTGATGTCAACTCGCGGCGCGGTTTTGTTGTACGTAACTGGATGCAAAGTGAGTTGATGCAAATATGCTTGAACAGTCATGTTTTGTGAAATTCCATTTTGCGTCCTACAAACTTCAACATACATGGGCTCAGGTTCACCGAAACCGACGTCATAGGGCTTGGGAGCGAGAACAGCAATAGGGAAAGGTTTTCCAGTGGCAAGCTCAGCGTACTGCCGAATAGTGTCTTCACGCTCAGTGAAGTAGACAGCACCGTGTCCCTGTTGAAATGTCTCAAAGGGATGAACGTTCCACCCACTAGGATCAAGAGCAAAAGACACAACAGATCGAGCAGGCGCCTGAGCGTGAGATCCCTTACCCTTTCCTTTTCCTTTACCAGTGGAGGCTTCACTGCTTTTGCCTTTTCCCTTGCTTTTCCCGCTGAAACTACCTAACGGATCGGCGACATTAGCATGGTGGGTTTTGCCTTGGCTAGTTCCTTTACCCTTATGATGCGAGGCACTGGTGTTACTATCATTTTTGTCAGTGTCACCACCTTGTTCAGATTGCGCAGTATGCTGAAATTTGTTAGCTTCATCCTGCGCGCCCTTGGCAAGGATGCCCATGCGTACTCCAGCAGCAGTGATGCACTGCAAAAGTTGCTTGACATCCGAGGTTTTCTGGATTTTGGCTAAAAGACGATTATCAGCCAAAAGTAGCATACGAACCTGTTTAGGTTGAAGCTTGTGAGGAACCGATTTCAGTTTTTGAACCATGCGACTGACATCAACCTTGTTTGGGAGGAATCCATCTGAAGCCTCGGCTCCTCCTGGCATGGAGATCTCAAGCGAGGGCTGGTCCATGAGCGCGTGAAGAAGAGAGTCGAGAGAAGGGTGAGAAGAATCAGCGTGCCAGGAATAACTTGGTTCAACACTCGCAAATCTGTTGTCGAGTTCGCGCAAGACTTCGCTGGGAGCCTTTTGCGACGTAGGTGTGACGCTGGCAGACAGAGGACTGGTTCCACAAATCGGCTGCCTGCCTGGAAACATGTGTCCATCGGAGTCAATGCTCCAATGACTCCAAAAATGCGAAGATGAACTGTCGTGATCGTTGTTGTAATCCAAATCTGGCCAAATTTGTGCATGTTCATGTAATGTTTCGACACATGACTGACGGCGCTGAAGCTGACCAAAAGCAGGATGCAATGTGGGAAGTAGTAGCGGGACGTTGGATTGATTTGACTCATCCATGTGTCCTTTGGTCTCAAGAAAGTTTTGTATGCTAGATGCTTCACTATCAGTGTTTCTGGAAAGCAAGGTAACGTCACAATTGCTAGGGCGCAGACTGAGCCGGCCATCAACGCCATGCGAAAAAGGAGCTTGCAAACACCTTCTTTTAGCTGGCGGTGTGCTACAGTGCCAAGTTCGAGTACGGTCATCCGAACTTTGAGCCTGCCAAGTTTCAGAACTGTCATCAATTTGCGTCGCGGCAACCAGCGAATGCTCAGAAATGGCGTCGCTGAAATCTTTTTGTGCTCCAACCCAGGATAGTGAATGCTCCGGTTTGTACTCAATTGAAGGAACAAGAAGGTTGTGCTCAGAAATGCGTTGTAAAGAAGTGTAGAAAGCAACTAAATCATCAACATCAACGTCATCTTCCGAATTGGGAATGGGACTTAGGGCTTCAAACAGCTGAGGATCAACACCAGTAGAGGAGTCCATACCGCCTATTAGTGCTTGATGTAACACGTTGATGCGAGCGTCAGCTCCATGATGGTGAAGTCTAAGCGCACTGTCTTTCCTTACAACATGGATAAAGGTACAGAGAGCCAAAACCGCAAACTTAAGGAACCAAGAAAGAGGGGAGGCTGCTTGCTGTAAATTGCTTTCGGTGTCTGGTGTTGATAAGCAATTTTTTCCAAACTCCAAATTGGTTTTTGCTGAGTTGTACGGGCGTGCAGGGACATTAGGCGTGCAAGTTGTGTACAAATGCTGGTTGCAGCAAGTGCCATCAACGCTTACAATGGGAATGCGGCTAAGTTGGTATTCTTGCGCAATGACATAGTTGCTACCGGTATTGCCTCCGGGAAATGATTCAGGAGCATGAGTGCACGTGACAGGTTGTACTTCAGACTGCCCTGGCAACAAACCCTGCATATACCTCTCGCGCAGCTCGACAATGAATTCGCGCGCCAGCCTCTCAACCGTTTGGCTATAGAGCGGCGGTGGATTGGTGAGAATCATGGTGCATCTGCTACACTGACCTGCGCACTTAATCTGCGGAGCCCAGTGCGGGGCTGCAGTGTGCGTCACATGGATTTGAACTTCAGGATAGGCGATCCGCATGATATCCCTAGCAACTGCAGCGAGCGCTACAGATCTGTGTCTACCACTTGTGCATTTAAAAGCGAGCGCAACGTTTGAGTGCTCAGACTCCACTGCCAGCTTAAGCGCATCCTTGACTTCCTGCAAAAATTGTGGATTGCGAAGGAATTTGCTGATGGTGTCCACATATGTGCCAATGTGTGAGTAGTCGGTACTCTCTTCGGTCACATCACGCAACCAACGCACATCCCTCTGTACCCAATAGTTGCTTCTGGTCTCCCACGGATAAGCCACTCTGAAACGTGCACCCTCTGAGAGGATGTGCAAAACCCTGACCTCAGAGTTTGGCGGAGCAGGCGGGTGAGCAGGCTCCGAGGGCGTCATTCCCCCAATGGCGGAGGATACCACAACAGAAGCAGCTCGCGGCATAGCCTTATGCTTAGGCGTCGTCGCCGGAGCATTGGCAGCGGGCGCAGGTACAGCCTTTGGCGAGTCCAATACCAAATTCGGCGCAGCGCTGGGATTACGTGTTGGTCTTTGAGGCGGAGTAGGCGGTCTCCTCTTCATTGGTGTAGCCTTGAGCACGCTTGTAGACCCCTCAGTTTGAGGCATCTCCACAGCCTTTGTTGGTGAAGGCGTAGGCGTAGGATGATTGCGAAATGCTGCAGGCACAGAACTTGTCTTTGCTTTCGCGATACGCTCCACCTGTGCTGCAAACGATTCATCAAGTCTCCTCCGTGAGGTTGGTGAAGGATTGCCGGCTGGTTTGTAAATTGGCTTGCCACTGCCACCACCGACCATTGTTGGTGAGACGAAAGTGAGACTTAAATTTGTGCTTTCAGCCCTTGTCTGCGGCAAACCAGTTTTACATATTTGTGGAGCGCAAGCTGAGAACGTACAGTCAGCACGCAACTTGGCCAGCCGACAACATCTGCCGCTGGTACGTTTGGAGTGACAAATCCCTCTGCTATACTGCATGACAGCTTTGTGTTTCGGGTAATTATCTATCGGGATAGCAGTGAACTGCCCGAGGCTGTAGGATCGCTCATCTCCACCAAAGTACGGAATACTCGAGATTGACTTTGGGTCAAGCACACTAAAGTGGAAGTTACTGTAGTGAAGATAGACGCCCTTCCTCTTCGCAGCCGAGTTAGACCCAGGCAGGCATCTTATCACTTGTCCGCCAGCAGTCACGAAAATGGGTACGCCTAGAAGAGAGGTAGCACCAAGTATGGCAAGTAAATTGCCCCAAGCGTTTCTCTTGGCCAACTTTTCAACATGCAGCAGAAGCTCTTGTTGATTTGCTTCGCTTGCTTGTGCCTTCATGTAAGCGATTGTTTGTCTTTTGAGAGTATACCACTTCATGCGCGTTGGCGTTTGTGCAGCAATAGCTCTCCAGAGACAATTGCCATCTCCAATGACTCGATTGAACCGCAAAGTCTTTTCAAGGTCTCCCTGAAAACAATCAACATGAGTCCCGAAGTGCTCTCTTCTATTTGAATCCTTGATCACATAAAGATTCGGAAACTGATCCCAAACATTACGCGAAGGCCTGCTGGTTTTGCTGTCTGAAGGGTGTTGAAGCAGCACAGCTGGCGTGCTACACTTACCTGCCAAGTTCGCAACATAAACCAACAGAGCAACCCGGCTTAACCTGACCAAGAAGGACATGAACGCCCCGAGAAACCACCCAGTTGATTGTGCACTTTTGGAACGTGATGCCATCCCACTGGCATTAAGTTTTCGACCTCGTCTTTTTTCCCCATAGAGAATGAGGACAATCACGTCCCACACATAAGCCCAGATAAGTAAAGTGAGGCGAACTTCCCACTCCTGAAAGCCCTTCATCACGTCATCAAGAGTGCTCATCAGACATCTGTTAAAGTTTGCCTTGACTTTTCGAAATGCAAAAGGTTTTTGCTCACAAATGTGCTGGCAAATTTGCTGCAAAAGAGAAACAAAGCTGAAGAAAACCATAAAAGGTTTTTGCTGAGTGAGTGTCTGCTCGAAATTTGTGATACGTTGTTCCGGCCATTGGAAGTAGTGGTGAACAAGATCAATGTCCTGATGGGTCAGGCGCCGTCCCACTTCAGCCCACAGCATCCACTCATGTTGCCGGGACACCCATGTCTCGGCAACAGGGTAGACAACATGTCTGTGAGACTGTCTACAAGTAGGGTTGCTTTGACAGCGCAACAAATGTTCATTGCATGCTTGGCACATATCATTCTCGCTGCACGCGAGATACGGTATAGCATTGAATTTAAGCATTGGCATGTTTGACTTGTTTGCTTCATTTGTAGAAGCTCGTGAGTGCAAGATTCGGTTCTTCGAGAACCAATTCGTCTCGTTGTGTCTTGTGCTGATATGGTACTCACATGGGTACAGAGAGCAGGCATGGGTCGTGCCACACAAGCTCGCAACCATGAGCATCAGAGAGAAATAGATCTCTCTTATCCTGGGCCTGGCTTTGTAGTCGGCTGCCATGATCCTAATCCAAGGGGAAGGGACCACGCAAAAGCAACTAACTAACAGCTCACCCCCGGGAAGGGACAGGCCACCTTGAGCCAGGGTATATATTTCTTGTACTCCCAACAGGACACCAGGTATATATGGGCCAGCATAGGCGCACCCCCCCCCCCCCTCCCCCCCCCCCCCCCCCCCATGATGGTATCCCCCCCCCCCTGTGGTTTCATGGTGGGTTTTGGGTTCCCTCCCCCCCCCCCCTGTGGTTCATGGTCTGTGGTTCATGGGTTAGGGTTTAGGGGTTTAGGGTTAGGCTTTAGGGTTCAGGATTTTCACTCTGGTCCATTGGTTCACTGTGGGTTTAGAGTTTGATTTGGGTTCAAGGTTCGGGGTAATGATAGGTTTACGGTTTCCCGTGGTTCGTGCTGGGTTTACGGTTGAGGGTTCAAAGTTAAAGCAGCAAAGTTTCGAGTTTACCCTTCTCCCTCCCGTCGTTCATTGGTGGGTTTAAGTTTTAGGGCTAGGGTTCAGGGTTTGGGGTTTAGGCTGAGGCTTCTCTGTCCCCCCCCCCCCGTGGTCCGTGGTGTTTTTAGGGTTAACAGGCAGGGTTTGGTGGGGGGGGGGGGGGGGGGTTACCATTTGGGGGGGGGGTGGGTTCGATTACGCGGAACGCGGGCGCATATACACCACACCTGTATTAAAAAGGAACCTTATATACACTCACCAATAACAGCAATATGAACCCTACTTCATATGAGGAAGAGCTTCCTGCAGGGAGCGCCGATGGGATTCTGACCGAATCGTTCGGGCGGGCCAACCTCCTTTGCCCCGAACGTAGGAGGCCCAAATGGCGCTGCTTTGGGAAGAAATTTTGGTCAAAGTTGGGTAACTTTTTTTTTTTAAAGTTAAGGGTACTTAAACCCAATAAGGAATATAACTGTAAGTTTTGAATACGATCCCAACCATGAACTAGTAAAGGTCCACACAAACAAACTCACGACTTCAAAAGGTCTGCCGCTGTACAAAGTCATAAGAGCTTGCGGAGAACATCTGCACATCCTTGCCTTTGATGGCTGCCGGTTTAGGGTTTGCGGTTTAGGGTTTAGGGTTTAGGGTTTAGGGTTTAGGGTTTAGGGTTTAGGGTTTAGGGTTTAGGGTTTAGGGTTTAGGGTTTAGGGACAACTGAAGCTCAAAGCAGCATCTGTTCGTGGGGGAGATATGGGAACCTGCACCATTTTCCAGGAAGAGGAGGCGCGTGCCGATCTGCTGTGTGTAGTCTTGCAACTCGTTGATTCAGAGCTCAACTAGCGAGAGGAAGTCGTGCAGAGCGCGACAAGGGACACGTCGTTTGCTTGCAAAGGGTCCGATAGATTGGGTCCGCCGCGGATGGCAACAAAATAGAAGCATGCGGAGCATGCGGATGTGGATTTTGAACCAGCACGGCAGGACAAATCAACCACGTCGTTTAGCATGTGCTCTCTTCATTGCTCCGACTGTTGATGCTAAGTCTGCGAATTATGGTCATTCAGCCCAGTAAAGCCCTTAACCGTCAACCTGACAACAAACACATCGACAGCTAAGCTTGGTCCCAATGCCGAGCCCTAAAATTCCCGATTCCTAAGCCCTAAACCCTAAACCCTAAACCCTGAACCCCAAACCCCCCTGAACCCTGAACCCTGAACCCTAAACCCTAAACCCTAAACCCAAACCCTAAACCCGAAACCCTAAACCCTAAACCCTAAACCCTTCCTCAAAGCGAGCAGGGCGGCGAGTACCTCTACGACATCGCGGCCTGGCTGCCGGCCAACTCGGCTCTGCATGGCGGGCGGCCCGTGCCGGCGCCTGGGAAGGGAGGACTTACTGGCTGGTTCTTAGGGTTTAGGGTTTAGGGTTTCGGGTTTAGGGTTTAGGGTTTAGGGTTTAGGGTTAGGGCATGAGGACCCCCTAAAGGGCTTACATGGGGCCCTTATTCCCTCATTCCCTGCTGAGAATCAGAGGACTTAGGGTTCAGGGATTTGGGGTTTCAGGGGGTATTTTGGGCTTTCAGGTGCTGAACCCCTAAACCCTTCCACCCTAAACCCTAAGCCCTAAACCCTAAACCCGAAGTCCTGAACCCTAAACCCTAAACCCCTCCACCCGAAACCCCTTTTGAACCCGAAAGCCCCACTTGGTACAGTTCTCTGGATGTGAAGGCTTCAGGGGCTGTGGGATCTTCCTGCTGGGGCTCTGTCACTAGGCCCAATAACTCCCAAGCACTCTAATTGTGAACCTTGAAGCCCCCCAGCACCCCTAAACCCCAAACACCCGAAGCCCTGAACCCTGAACCCATCTCAGCCCGTCTCAGCCATAGGGTCATTTCGGGGTCGGTTCGGGTTCGGGAGCTTGGCTTTCTGGTTGAGGGCCGAGGGGGTTTGTTTCGGGTTGGTTGAGGGTTCGGGGTTAACGTGACGTGCTTTAGGGTTTAGGGTGGTTTAGGACTTAATGTGGAAGGTTTAGGGTAGCTTGCGTAGGGTTTAGGGTTCGGTGGGTGAGGAATTACATTCCTAAGCCCTAAGCCCTAAACCCTTTCAGGGGAGGTGTAGGGTTTACTTGCAGGGTACGTAGAACCCACTTGTAAGTGTAGTTCTAACCCACTTCTAAGCCCCTGAAGTACCCCAATAGGGTTCTACTTGGGTTCTAAGTCCAGTAGTTATAATTGGGTTTCTAAGTACCACGAACCTCCAAGTCAGGTCTTGGCGGGACCTGAGCCTATGCGTAAGGCTTGAGGGACTTGCTCGGGCCTGACCGCGTCCTACTCCGCTCGCCACACTTCTTGCTCTAGGGTTTAGGGAGTTACTGAGTTCCTCCATGGGCCAGTAGAACCAAATTCCCAAAAACCCCAAGAACGGGATGGCGGCACAGAAGATAGCTTGTGGCGCATGCTAAGCTGATGGTCACTTCGGGGGTTAGCAGCACCAATGCAAAAGGCGTCTCTAGAGATGGCAGGGTAGCTAACAAATACCATAGCCTTTAGGTCCAAAGTCCCTTCCTAAAGTCCTACACATCTTAATGAATATTACGCTTTTTGGGATTCGCTACTACAGTGCCGCTCTCTGTGTTGACAGGTTGCCCGCAGAGTGCCCCCAGCGATGGCACAAGCTCGTCTGCTGAGCAGGGAGGCCCACGTCAGCATTGTCACCTTTCTGCCCGCGCAGCATTGCTTCGATGCAAGGGCGGTCAGTCGAGAGTGGCGGCAGCATGTGAAAGCGCACATTTCCAAAGTGCCTGCCTTGGAAGCCCTCTTGCGAGACATGCAAGCAAGCGAAAATTCGCCTTACTTCTGCTCACCAGGGCCAGAGGATGATGATGCAGTACGACGGTTTGCAGAGCGACACTGTGGTTGGGATGGCCACGGGCCCTTCGTTCCCGTCACGCAGCTGACCGGACAGGCTCTGCGGGATTTCGTTCATATCAGTGGACGCAATGTGGTCCGAGATCTGGCCGCGGTAGAGGCTCTCAGCTCAAAACAAGACGTCGTCAGGCATAAGAACCACCTTGACTCCTTTCGCCTCGAGTTGCCTCCCATACCGGATGATGTGGGCATGTGGAAAGCTTTGTTCTTGATGCTGACGATGCTGATTGAAGATTTCATGTTCACGACCGTCCATGTCGAGTTTACTACTCCTTCGGATAACTCTACTGATGTTCATATGGCGCTCTTCTGGGAGGAGCGCAAGGTCACCCGAACTTCAGCTTCGCTTGAAAGGTGGGACCTCACATCGTTCAAGGGTTTTCTTTGAAGTAGCTACCTCCCCATAGAGTGAACACCGTACAAACAGCCCCTAAACCCAAACACCCGATTTGAACCTGTGAACTTTAGACCCTGGGCCCTGGGCCCAGAAGCTTTGAAACGACGAATAACAGGCGCCCATGATGCAAGTTTCGTTGCAGTGGCTGCGACCGGTTCTGGTGGCATGCCTGCAGCAGTGAGCGCCTGCCCTGCCTTGAAGCTGGAGGTGATCAGTCTTGAAATAAGCTTCAGCCTATAAACTCAGGTCACATGATGAGGACGCATATGGTCAGTTCTGAAACTTATGGTCTTTTGGGTACCTTAAATGTTCGGGGCCGCCTCGTAGCCTCGTAATAGCAACCCCCAAAATGGGCATTTAGAGACAATACGCTTTGGACGACATGAACTCCAATCTGCAAAGACCGGAGCATCGGGTTACCACTTCTTAGTGTAAGATGGCTTCGGGTGTTTAGGGTTTAGGGTTTAGGGTTTAGGGTTTGGGGTTTGGGGTTTGGGGTTTGAGGCCTCGGGTCCATGCTCAGCGCCGTATGTTCTTCAAAGCAAGTGTCGGATCGTTCACGCAACGCGTGAAGTACCATTGCGAAAGCGCCTCAAATCTCGCCAGATGTGCTTGTTCTTGGTGTGTTTGTCGAGGCAGCGGGACCTTGGCTGTAGTCCCCACAGGAGTTTTTCCGTTTTTAGAACATCCGTGGACTTTGAAAATTAGATTCTTGTTAAGGTGTATTCGGCCAGTACACTTGGATTCTAAAGGGTTTCACCTCGCGGCGAAGAAATTTCGTGACCCCACAACGCCGGACTACTGTTTACTGGAGCTTTGAGTCGTTGAAGAGAGCCCCCAGGCCCCGACCTCCGCAGCAGGTAGGGCGGCTACGTTCATACATGTACTGCCCCAAGCCATGAACCCTAAACCCCTAAACCCCTAAACCCCAAACCCTAAACCCTACGTTTGAATCCTACAGCCCTAACCCCTAAACCCCGAAGCCCCCCAATCCCAAACCCTAAACCCCTAAATCCTGCTAAGCCCTAAGGCCCTCAGCCCTAAACCCGAAACCCTCAGCCCGAAGCCCGACCCATGAGGGGATTTACGAAGATAGGGGACCCCTAAAATAGACACCCAAATAGTAGGATCCCCTGACAATAAGGACCCCAAGAAGATCCCCTCATATCGTAATAAGGACCCCTAAAATAGACACCCAAATAGTAGGATCCCCTTATAAAAGGACCCCAAGAAGGTCCCCCGAATATCGTAAACCCCCATGAAACTTCAAGTGAGAGGCTAAGCCGGCCCTCCGCTTTGACTTGGGCGGCGGCCAGGCAGGGTTCAGGGTTCAGGGTTCAGGGTTTAGGGTTCAGGGTTTAGGGTTTAGGGTTTAGGGTTCAGGGTTTAGGGTTTAGGGTTTAGGGTTTAGGGTTTAGGGTTTAGGGTTTAGGGTTCAGGGATGCACCCGAGGGTTTGAGGGTGTGAGGGCTTTTAGGGTTTTATGGGTTGAGTGTTTAGGGTAAAGGGTTTTAGGGGTTGAGTGTTTAGGGTAAAGGGTTTTGGGGGTGAGTGTTTAGGGTATAGGGTTTTGGGGTTCAGAGTTTACGGTTGAGTGTTTGAGGGTATAGGGTTTAGGGATTGAGTGTTTAGGGTATGGGGTTGGGTGTGTACGGTGGTGCCATGGCCCCTCCTCTTAGAAAAGCCTCTCCTGGTCAGGAGCGCAATGCAACCTTCAGAGAGACCATTGGTGCACAGTCGTTCCATGCGAGGGTTTAGGGTTTAGGGTTTAGGGTTCAGGGTTTAGGGTTTAGGGTTTAGGGTTTAGGGTTTAGGGCTACAAGGTCCAGTGCGGGACCGGTGCAGAGATCACATGTGCGCTCTAAAAAGGGGCTTTGTAGACCTCCAGAAGTATATCTTTATCATAGTGGGGTATCATTTTACATTTTAAAGGGTACTTAGACTCAATAAGGAATAAAATTGTAAAATTTTATTACTATCCCAACTATGAACCAGATATGGGGTTTACGAAAATAAGGGACCCCTAATAGAGACCCCGCAAAGAGTAGGCCCTAATTTTGGAAGACCCCTTTGGCGGACAACGAAGGCCTGAACACGTCGTTTCGTGAGGGGCTCCAAACCCCAAACCCTAAACCCTAAACCCTCAACCCTCAACCCTAAACCCTCAACCCTAAACCCTAAACCCTAAACCCTAAACCCTAAACCCTAAACCCTAAACCCTAAACCCTAAACCCTAAACCCAGGGGCGTTTAGGGCTTTGGCTTCAGGGGTTGAGTGTTTTGGGGTGGAGGGTTTAGGGGTGGAGTGTTTGGGGTTTACGGTTGAGTGTTTAGGGTAATAGGGTTTAGGGGTAGTGTTTAGGGTCTTGAGTGTTTAGGCTATATGGTTTTAGGTGAGAACTTGAATGGATTTCTGAGTGAGCGAAACACATTAATAATATGAAGTTGAACAGAGGCGAATCAATGATTGAAAATCTAAGAAAAAGAGAGTGAAGAAAGACTACTTAGGGTCACATACTTCTCCGATGGTCCAACTCCCGAGCCCTAGTGGATGCCTCAGCTCACGCTCGCTTCTGCTCACGCAATCTCACGCACCCGCAGCTCGCTTCACTTGGGGGTCTAGGGTTGAGGCTTCTGCGGGATGCTAGCAGTACTTAAGTTTAGGATCCATTACCAGCCCCAAATCCTCGCGCGCGCGCGCGCGCCGAGCTGAACTTTGTGAGGCCCGTGAGGTCGTCGATGACGAGCCCACGGGCGGTGCCTTTCCCCTTCAGGCCTGGTTCCCCCGCAGTTCTCGGATCCTCTACCTCGACACCTTAGGGTCAGGTTCAGGGTTCAGGGTTCAGGGTTGAATTAGGGTTTAGAGTTGAAGTTTTACAGCGAGCCCTTCCCACACTTCTCCAGGTGTCCCCCCCCCCCCCCCTCTAAACTCAATTTGTTTGCCCTTCAGGAGCCTCAACAGCTTGGGGTAAGTGGGCCCCTCAGGGTTTCCCGTACGATATAACATAGTAGAAAAAATGGCACTCGAATATGCTCTCACACGATACACGAAATATGATATCATTCTTGTATTACATTTTTTCAGTTGGGTGTCCACCCTTTTGGCCTCCGCAAGCACCAAAATCCTAAACCCTAAACACTAAATCTAAACAAAACACAACCCCCAAACCGGTAAACCAAAAGCTTTTAGCGCCCAAACCCCAGAGACCTCGCCTACTGCAATTTGCCTTTCGGATGGGTCAGCAAGCACAGAAGCTGAGAAGTCCGCGATAAAGAGGCTCCAGTACCCCCTGAATTCGGGACAATTCCTTCTTCATTAAGGATCCTAATCTGATTTAAGGAATGCGATGCTGAAAGCCCAGAGACACCCATGCCCCGCAACTAGGGATTCTACCTGAAAATAGAGTGCGTTAGTATCATGTAAGGGCTATTCCTTAAATGAAGGTGCTTAAGCCCTAAACCCTAAACCCTAAAGCCCTAAACCCGTAAAACCCTAAACCCTAAAAAGGTGGCTGCGCGGGGCGCCTCGGTGGACATTAGCCTGGCCAAAGCCTCCCGCGAGGAGGACAAGAGGACGCCAGATTTGCAGCTTAGGGTTTAGGGTTTAGGGTTTAGGGTTTCGGGTTTAGGGTGTAGGGTCTAGGGGTTAGGGCTTAGGGCTTACGGTTCAGGGCTTAGGGCTTAGGGCTTAGGGTTTAGGGTTTCGGGTTGAGGGGCTACATCCTGAACCTCCCCCCCCTCAACTCTGTCTAAAACCCTAAACCCCAAAGCCTAAGCCCGAAGCCCCCTAAACGCCCGAACCCCGAAGCCGCCAAGTGCCGCCGATGAGGTTTGAGGTTCCGCGCCCCAATTCTGTAGCTGCAGTTTTTTCAGGCTTGCATGCCCTAAACCCCGAGCCCTAAACCCTAAAGCCCTAAACGCTAAATTTTGCAACCCTAAACCCCAAACACAAAATTTTAAAACCCTAAACCATAAACCCTAAAGCCCTAAAGACAAAAACCTTAAAACCCTAAGCCCTAAGAGCTCTCACGCGCCCTGAACCTGTGAGGCTTTGAGGCTTGCCTGGCAACCAGAGCAGCCTAAGACACAAACCCAGGTGTTCCCAAAGCAACCGCAAGGGTTTAGGGTTTAGGGGGTTTAGGGTTTAGGGTTTAGGGTTTAGGGAAGCTAGCTCAGGATCCTTGAAAGTACGAGAACCGGTTGTTTGGGAACGAACATTTCTGTTGGGGTTCTTCTTGGGTTTTCCCTCAGTTGGGACGTTCCCCCTCAACCGCCCTCGTTTAGGGTTTAGGGTTTAGGGTTTAGGGTTTAGGGTTTAGGGTAATCCCGATGGGTATAGGGTTTAGGGTTTAGGGTAATCCCGATTAAGGACTCTTAGTATAAGGGGGGGAGCATCCCAAGCTATCAGGCCTATAATAGCCCATCCTGGGGGGTCGCGCAAGGAAGATCCTCCACCTGATCGCTGGAACTGCAGAGGAGGTCGTTTAGGGTTTAGGTTTTAGGGTTTCGGGCTTCGGGTTTAGGGTTTAGGGTTGCCTTTGCTCAACTTGGATTCCCCTGCCCTCCACCACGGGGCCAAGACCCTGAAACCCTGCAAGTTTGGGGCTCAGGGTTTAGGGTTTGGGGTTTAGGATTTGGGGTTTAGGCATTCAGGTTTAGCGTTTGTGGTTTGGGATATGTAGAGTTAAACGCTCCACTCTCAACCCCCCCCACCCTTAATCAACCCTTTTCCCCACCTTCGAGAGTTTAGGGTTAAACGCGTTTTCACCTCGGAGCGAGCTTTTAGGGTTTAGGGTTTAGCGATGCCCTGAAAGGGATGCGCTTGTTTACGCGGAACCTGAAAGCCGTAACGGTTTGTGTGGGGGTTACAACATTTTTTGGGTTCAGTCCCTACACCCGAAACCCTAAGCCCTCAACCCTAAACCCTAACCCCTAAACACTGAACCCTGAACCCTGAATTCTACACCCTAAACCCTAAGCCCTAAACCTGCAAAGCCGACGCCAGGAGTGGCATCAGCCGCCCCCGCAGGAGTGCGAGGCCTTCACCAGCATGAACGCGCGGGTGCGGCGCATGCGCCTTGGGCGCCATTTTTGGGGTGTGGGGTTTAGGGTTTAGGGTTTAGGGTTTAGAGGGGTTTACGAATATAGGGGGTGCCTTTCTTGGGGGCTTCCTATAAAAGGATATAGTACTTTGGGGGTACATTTGGCGGACCCTATTTTGGGAAATGCCCACGTAGGGTTCCCCTGAGACCCCGAAACCCCTTAGGGCAGAACCCCTGAGACCCCAAAACCCCGCCAGGGCTTAGGCTGAACCCTAAATCCCTGAAGCCCTAGAAACCCTAAGGCATGAACCCTCAACCCCCAAAAGCCCTAAGCCTTGTAAACGCCCTAACACTAAACCCTAAACCCTAAACCCTAAACCCTAAACCCTAAACCCTAAACCCTAAACCCTAAGCCCTAAACCCTAAACCCTAAGCCCTCTAAGCCCTAAACCCTAAACCCTGAACCCTAACCCCACGGAACCCCAAGGTTCGCCGCCGGGGCCCTCTACCGTGCGGCGCTGCAAGACGACGCGGCCGAGTTGCGGAGGCGCTTCCGGGGGGTGGGGTTTGGGGGTTTGGGGTTTAGGGTTTGGGGTTTAGGGGTTTAGGGTTTAGGCGTTTAGGGGTTTAGGGTTTAGGGTTAGGGGTTTAGGGTTTAGGGTTTAGGGTTTAGGGTTTAGAATTTAGGGTTTAGGGTTTAGGGTTTAGGGTGGGGGGGGGGTTTTGAGAGGTGTTAGGACTTCAGCCACCTCGGAGTGGCGGGTTCAGGGTTTAGGGTTCGGGGTTTAGGGTTTAGGGTTTAGGGTTTAGGGTTTAGGGTTTAGGGGTTTAGGGTTTAGGGCCAAGTTTAGGGTTTAGGGTTTAGGGTTTAGGAGCTTAGGGTTCTCAAAGTGTGCCTGTGGATTTGTGAGGTTAGGGTTGGAGTTTATGGTTCTATGTTTTTCGGGCTTAGTGCTTAGGACCTAGCACTTTGTAGAGCAGAGAGTTCATGGTTGTAGGCCTTGGGACTGAAGGTTCAGAAGTTTAGGTGTTGGAGTTTATGGTTTCAGGGTACGTTTCAGAGTCCAGAGTTTAGGATTTACGGATTTCGAGTTTGGAGTTTAGGGTTCGGGGTGTATGGTTGTCGGGCGTAGGCTTTCTGAATTGAGGGCTGGGTGGTCATGGTTTTAAGTCTTAGGGAGGCGTCGGGTTCAGGGTTGAATGCTCTAGGGTTAACTCCTGATGGTGTAAGTTAATAACTATTGAGGGTCATTTCAGAGATTGCAACTATAGGGTTTGAAGGTAGGCCCTCGAAACATCTTGTAATTCCCCTTATTGGGTTCAAGAGCACTTTGTTTGAGAACTTTTTTCAGAGGGCTTTAGTGGCCAGCCTGGGTTTTGTGTTTTGGATTTGATGTAGGCTGACTTAGCGGGCTGAGCGTTTAGGGCACCATTTCCCTTATAGACCCCTAGAAGTGGGGAGCCAGTCGCCCACCCCAGAGCCCTCGGAACGGAAAAGAACGGAAACGGAACGGAACTTGATCATTTTTATCTTGCTGGCTGTTGGGTTGCACAGCTGAGTTAACAGGAGCCTTCCTCATAGGCCTGGAAATTTCGTGCGGTTGTGCGTCTGTTAGTGTCCTGCCTGTTTAGGAGTTCGGGCCGTGAGCCATGGCTTTCAAAGGGCTACCTGTGACCCCTAAGGTGTACCCATGTGGGGGTCCCAAACTGTAAGCCCAAACCCCAAAAGCCCAAAACCTGAAATTCATCAACCCCTTGCTTTAAGCCGCGTGCTTGAAGTCCACGGTGGGTGTAGGGATTGGGGTAGAAGTTGGCTCAAACGAAACCAGGTTTGGGCGTCAACAGGTTCGGGTGTAGGGTTTCGTTTCAGGATGGCCAACCCTAGGCCTGAGTTTCAGGGTTTAGGGTTTAGGGTTTAGGGTTTAGGGTTTAGGGTACCCACACTGGCAAGTTAGCCTGGGATTGCGGAGGGGCGCACTGAGCCCTAAAACGCCGGAACCCGTCGCAACGTAGGGCAACTCCTCTCATCCCTCGTGGCTGAGGTCTGCTCAAGCAAGGCACCATGGCGCGTTCCAGCACCCCTAAACCTTGAATCACAAACTCTCGGGCTTAGAGCTTGGGGCAGACCCCTCTCAACGCCCTATCGTGCTTTCGGAAGGAGCTTCCGAAAGCCCGCGCAGCCTCTCAAACCCGGAGAGCGAAGCTCTGAATCCCCAAACTCTCTAGGCGCAAGGCCGGCAAGTCCCTCAACCCCCAACCCTCAACCTCTTAGGGTTTAGGGTTTAGGGTTTAGGGTTTGGGGTTTAGGGTTTAGGGTTTAGGGTTTAGGGCGGCACAGGGCTTTGGGCCTTGGGGGCTTTGAGGCCCCCGGCGGCCCATCCCGCGCCATGGCGTGGGAGGATGCCTGCGATGTCCCAGCCTTCCTCCAGATCGGCACCCAGCTTTACGCCGAGGTGGGTCAGGGTTTAGGGTTTAGGGTTTAGGGTTTAGGGTTTAGGGTTTAGGGTTTAGGGTTTAGGGTTTAGGGTTTAGGGTTTAGGGTTTAGGGTTTAGGGTTTAGGGTTTAGGGTTTAGGGTTAAGGGCTTATGGCGTTTAGGGTTTAGGGCGTTTAGGGTTTAGGGTTCAGGGTTGAGGGTTTAGGGTTTGGGGTGCAGGGTCCAAGGGAGCAGGTTTCGGGTGTAGGGTTAACCCGAAGCCCCCAAACCCTCAACTGAACCCTTTCAACCCCAAAGCCTACACCCTGTTCCCTAAACCCTAAACCCTAAATCCTGAGCCCTAAACCCTAAACCCTAAACCCTCAACCCTGGACCCGAAACCCTAAACCCTAAACCCTAAACCCTTGCCCTGAGGCTTCCCTGCCCTTGAGCTGGCTCCGCGTACCGCCCCGGTGGTACGAGGCCGCCGCGCAGCGCCCCTTTTCGGAGTGGCTGGCCCAGCGCCTGGGCTTTTGGAGTAAGTTTCGTGGTTTAGGGTTTAGGGTTTAGGGGTTTAGGGTTTAGGATTTAGGGTCTAAGGTTTAGGGTTTAGGGTTTAGGGTTTAGGGTTTAGGGTTTAGAGCGTTCTGGTTTCTGATGTTTTTTTGCTTTGGGTGCTTGGCGTTGCCGGTTGTTTTCCGAATAGGAAAGGTAGCAGGCAGCAAGCCATGGCGGTGTGCCTGCAGAAGCATTTCTGCGAAACAGTGGCGTGACATCAAACCCAACCAGTAAGAGCTGCAACGCCAAGGACGCTGACCTTAAACCCTAAACCCTAAACCCTAAACCCTAAACCCGAAACCCTAAACCCCAAACTTCAGGTTCCGTGGATATCGGTTCAGTGAATGTCTGATAAGATGAGCCACTCACTAAAGTTGGGGGGTTGAGGCGTTGATGCTCTTTAAGCCCAAACCATCCTAAACCGTTTTGGGTTTAGGGTTTTGGGTTTAGGGTTTTGGGTTTAGGGTTTAGGATTTCGGGTTTCGGGGGTTCCAGGTACCTGGTCAGTATGATCTACGTGTGCCTCTTTCTGGCCTGCGCCTCTCTGCTACTGTTCGGCTTTCCGCGCCGCGCTCCGCAGCATGCGAGCGTGCAAGGGGACTGCCCCACGAGCTGGGTAGCCCCTCGACCTGGACTGATTTGATGGTTTTGTGTGTGTGTGTGTGTGTGCGTGCGTGCGTGCGTGCGTGCGTGCGTGCGTGCGTGCGTGCGTGCGTGCGTGCGTGCGTGCGTGCGTGCGTGCGTGCGTGCGTGCGTGCGTGCGTGCGTGCGTGCGTGCGTGCGTGCGTGCGTGCGTGCGTGCGTGCGTGCGTGCGTGAGTGCGTGCGTGCGTGCGTGCGTGCGTGCGTGCGTGCGTGCGTGCGTGCGTGCGTGCGTGCGTGGGTGTGTGTGTGTGTGTGTGTGTGTGTGTGTGTGTGGGTGGGTGGGTGGGTGGGTGGGTGGGTGGGGGGGGGTTTAAACTTTTAGGGTTGAGGGGTCTGTTGCGGCTAAACGTGTGGGGTCGTCTGTCCGCAATTGTCAGCAAGTAGCATCGCGGTTGAGGTGTTTCTGGGCATCATCTACACCTTCACCTACTTCACCACGGACCAGTACGTGCCAAGCCTTCCCCAGATGCAGGTGGACCTCGCTGCCACCGAAAGCTTGATGAGCCTCACGGTGCAGACGAATTTCATCGTGAAGGCCACCTTCGGGATGATTGCTGCAGGGCTCTCGGACCGCGTCGGGCGCAGGCCAATCATGCTCCTGTGCTTGCTGCTGCTGAGCTTGGCAAGCGTGTGCTGCGCGTGCGCCGGTCGCATCGAGTGGTTCTTCGCGGCGCGAGTTCTTCAGGGAATCGGTGAGTCAGTGGAGCCCGTGCTTTTCGCCATCGTCCGCGATCACTTCACCGATCCCAAGGAACGCTTCGGAATCGTTTCTAGGTAGGCCCTTGGGGGATATTTTGTATTTTAGGGTTTAGGGTTTAGGGTTTAGGGCTTCGGCCCTTGGGGACATGTTCATACTTTCCCCTATAGGGTTTAAGAGGATCATCTTCATGGGTTTTCTTAAACACATTTTGCTCTATTTTGGGTTTCAGAGGATCATATTCATGAATCTTCTCTCGGAGGGTTCTATGGGGCCACCCGAGGTTTCGATGCTGCAGGTCATGTCCATCGGTGGCATGCTGGTTGCACCCTGTGCTGGAGGAGCGCCCTCGCCATGACTCAGAACCAAGACCCAAAGAACAGAATGAACGAGCAATATGGGGCATTTCCAGAAACAGGGGGGTACCCTGAATATACCCCAAAATGGTATAATCCTTGGTATAGGAACCCCCAAAAGGATACCCCTATTTTCGGAAACCCCCATATATTACAAAAGAACCATCTTGTTATGTCGTTCTGGTAGTCGATGATTATACTATATCGCCACACTACTCTAGTCAATGCCTATTACCATATTATTCCATTGTCAGATGATTGAAAGTTTATATTTTACACGTATCAGTTGGTATATTATTACATCATTATTGAAGAAACTCATCATATTGTTACACTATCTATCACTAAATCCGGATATGTTTGTATTGATATATGATTGACTCTTTTGTGTTTCTATTAGTATATTATTCTATCATTATTCTGTGATGTGATTCTGTTTTTTTAATGTTTTTGTAATGTACTGTTTTTAAAAGTATCAGAACATTATATATTATTATGGTAATTTATTCCTGACGTACTACTTTATTACGATAGTATGTATTACCATATCTAATCCCAATCTTGTGTTATGATATCATGTTTATATTCTGAACTTTAGAATATTGTATGTTTATATATTATCACGACATTATGTTATGATATCAACATATCATGATATTATGATACAATGATTCTAGTACTATATTCTTATTCTATTAGTATGTTACGCTATTATTGATATTACTAAATTACGATATTCTTAAATGCTTGTATCATGATATTAGTATATGATTACATTATTGCTAGATCCTTATATATTGCATTACTATATTATTAAACAATGTATTCCGACATTATTGTACTATTATCTGGTTATATAGCTATGTGATTGTGTTTTATTAAACAGTCGGCTCCCTCATTCCTCGCAGTGCTCGCAGCGAGAGGATTTCTTGCACAGCTTTCGAGCTGGCGGACATCCTTCTTCATACTGGCCCTGATTTGGGCTGTGCTTGCAATCTATGCCTGGCTGGTGATGGTGGAGAGCTGCCCGAATCGGGCGTCTGAGAGCTACCTCCGAGACCTGTGGCGCGTTCTGGACCCGCACCTCCTGTGCTTGCTGCTTACGCAGAGCTGCATCATGGGAGGCTGGGAATGTCCTTTTGAGGTTTCGAAGTTGAGGGGGAGGGTGGCGCCAGGGGCAAGCTTGTTGGGTAAGTGCGTGAATCGGACTTTCGTGGGGCTTCTTTTGCCTAATAACCCTACTCCATAGCCATTTGCTATGCATCACGATTTTTGCTAATGCGAATAACCCAAATCCAGAACTACTTACTGTGTCCCCCCAACTTCCTCGGAGAGCGGAGGCTGCCTGACCTTCAACGCCAACTCGAGCTACTTCACAGAGGTAGCCCTCCATGGGTCGGTGATGACGGCGGCTTTTGTGATGCTTACCTTTGGAGCCTGCAACAGCCTGGGGGTCTTCGTGACGAAGACCTTCTGTACCTAGGATCCAGAGTGGGGCCCCTTATTTCCTTTTTTTTGCAGGGGGGTCAGGTCCCTTCAAGCCCCCGCCCTGCTCGCAACAGAGGGTACCCTGCTTGAGTCCTAGCTTACTTGGAGATTCAAGGGTACTTATACCCCCAAATATAGCTGTACTCACAACCTACTTACAGGATTTAGGGGGATTCTAAGTGCAGTTTAATTGGGGCTATAAGCACCCTTGAAAGCTAAACCCTAAACCCTAAACCCTAAACCCTAAACCCTAAACCCTAAACCCTAAACCCTAAACCCTAAACCCTAAACCCCGGGACCGAAGGTTCCAGGGGCATCCTCCAAGTGTCCAAGATCTCACTGGCGCTTCTCACGCTGGCCGGGCTTGGCTCGATCCTGCTGGAAGCGCTCCTCGGCCCGGGTTTAGGGTTTAGGGTTTAGGTTTTAGGGTTTAGGGTTTAGGGTTTAGGGTTCCTAAACCCTAAACCCGAAACCCTAAACCGAAACTCCAGACCCTGAACTCTCATTTGCCACAGCCCCCCCCATCCGAGGTTCTACCCCCACTTTCTCTGGGGCTACCTGATCGGCTCATTCTTGCAGGCCCCGGGAGCTATTTCCAGTCAGGGTTGAGGGAGGGAGATAGGGAGATAGGTTGGGATGTTCCCACTAGCATACCAGCAAACCTTAATAGGGATTATGAGAGGGGGTACTACAATCCCTATTAAGGCTCTTGGCATGGCGGCTTTCTTGTTCAACAGCACCCCCCCCCCCCCCCCTCCTTTAGGGTTTAGGGTTTAGGGACGCTAAACCCGAAACCCTAAACTGAGGTTCCTGGTAGGGGAAGCATTGTATGATGGTTATTATGCTCATTCGTGCTGTGCTGGTGAGGAAAACCGTCCTTGAACCCACAGCCCCCCGGCGCCCTACTAGAAGCTGGTGTTTTGAGTTTTTGGGGTCTGGCTGGTCACTAGGGTTTCAAAGGCTTTGGAAGTGGGAAGCACTCTTTATAAACCCTAAACCCTAAACCCTAAACCCTAAACCCTAAACCCTAAACCCTAAACCCTAAACCCTAAACCCTAAACCCTGAACCCTAAACCCTAAATAAGGAGCGTTCTGTTGAGAGCATGCTCTCCCAGTGTTGTGGGACCTGCTGAACCCTAAGCCCTAAACCCCTAAACGGTGTGCCCCCAAGCCCTAAACCCCAAACCCCAAACCCTAAACCCCAAACCCCAAACCCCAAACCCTAAACCCCAAAGCCTCAACCCCACAATCCCAGACTTTAGGCCAGCGTGATGACCATGGCCCTGGTCGCTGTGAATCTCGTCTTTGGGGTTGGGGTGCTTTGGGGTCTTAGGGTTTGGGGTTTAGGTTTAGGGTTTAGGATTAAGGTTGATTAAGGTTTAGGGTTTAAGGTTTAGGGTTGAAGGTTCTCAGTGAGAGATTGGCGGTTTGAGGTTTCGGTGTTTAGGGCAAATATTTTGGGCTTTGGCGTTGGGTAGGTTTAGGTGGGAGGCTCGTGGTCTCGAGAAAGCAGTGCTTGGGGTTCTCAGGTTAAGGGTTTAGGTGCTTGGCATACTATTGGAATTCCAAGAATCAGGGCGCCAAGCGCACAAAACCCGAAACTCTAAACTCTGGGTTCGAAGCACCCCCAGAATGGACCCTTAAGTTTCTTTCGTCCCCAACCCCAAACCCGAAACCCTAAACCCCAAACCGTAAACCGTAAACCCTAAACCCTAGACCCTAAACCCTTACAAAGGTCCCTCCGGTCCCTCCTTTAGTCCCTTGAGGAATGTCCTCTTCTTCGAGCCGCTGGAAGACTGAGCCTCCGACGAAGAGTTGAGGGTTTAGGGTTTAGGGTTGAGGGCTTAGGGTTTAGGGTTTAGGGCTGAGGGTTTAGGTTTTTTTTTTTTTGCTGTTTTGATTTTTGCTCGTTTTCTAGTACCTCGCTCAGACGGGAATCTATCCTTCCATTAATGGATGTGGGTACTACTTCGCTAGACCCCTAAACCCTAAACCCTAAAACCTAGACGCTAGGCCCTAAACCCCAAACCCTAAACCCCAAACCCTAAACCCCAAACCCTAAACCCTAAACCCTAAACCCTAAACCCTAAACCCTAAACCCTAAACCCTAAACCCCAAACCCCCAAGTCCCACACCCAGGTGCTGGAATGGCGGCCTCCTGCGAGATCTTCGCCAAGAGTGTGATCCCGAGCTTCTTCTCCATGGCCGCCACGCAGGCCCTGGTCCACCAAGGCCTAGGTTCAGAAAACGCGAAAAGCCGGAACCCTAAAGCTTAAGCGCCGAACCCTGAAGCCCTAAACCCTAAACCCTAAACCCTAAACCCTAAACCCTAAACCCTAAACCCTAAACCCTAAACCCTCAACCCTCAACCCTCAACCCTCAACCCTCAACCCTCAACCCTAAACCCTAAACTCCAAATTCTGAAGCCCCCAAAGCCCCAAAGCCCGTAAACCCTCCAGCCTCAGCCCCCGAGCCTCCCTCCTCAAAGGCCCCCGGTGCTTTGTGAACCTCCAGGCCAGTTCCCTGCGCATTTGGGTTTGGGGTTTGGCGTTTGGGGTTTGGGGGTTTAGGGTTTAGGGTTTGTTTGGGGGTTTAGGGTTTAGGGTTTGAGGTTTAGGGTTCTAAAGCAGAGTCTAGGGTTTGGGGGTTTTGACCCCTAACCCCTAACCCCTTACCCCGGCTCCCCCTGACAGGCTGGGGCCTGCGTGGCGGCGGGGGTGGTCTTCTGGCTCGGCTACGCTCGCAGCCCGCCCGACTGGCTGGCGGGGTACTACGTGAAGTAGGGTTCAGGGTTTAGGGTTTAGGGTTTAGGGTTTAGGGTTTAGGGTTTAGGGTTTAGGGTTTAGGGCTTAGGGTTTTGGATCCCTAGCCAAAAAAGGCACCCTTTCTTTTCCTAAGTGACTCCTGGGTCTAGCGAGGGCTTCCCCTGCCAACATTGGGCTTCACCTGAATGGTTTAAGGCTAGAATAGGGACGCATTAGGGTTTTGAATTCGGAGCCTGGGGTTCAGGGGTCTTGTGATTTTTGTAGGGTTCAGGGTCTCAGATTTTAGGGGTTTAGGGTTGCAGGGTTCCAGGCATCAGGGTTTGGAGTAGAGCCAAACCCTAGCCATCGGAAACCAGTTGTCACCCTCCAAAGCGAGATCAAGGAGGCTAAAGCAGCGCCCCTGTGGAAAAAGAAGAAAGCGACCAGGCCCGAAGGCAGCATTTGGGGGGGGGGGGGGGGGGGGGTGCTTAAGGGGTTCTCGTAGCTTAGGGTTTAGGATTTAGGGTTTAGGGTGTAGGGTTTAGGAGCTTAAAGCCAAATAACCCCTAAACCCCTGAACCCTGAAATTCGTAACCCTAAGCCTTATATCCTTTCCTCGTCCAGGTTGCTAGCGGAATTTCCAGGTGCGCAGGCGCACGGCCCAGGGGGCGGAAGTGTGAATGCAGGCTGTTCTGTATCGGGCTCCTTGTTGTTCGAGGTTTACTTTTGAGTATGAGTAGCTTGCCTAAACCGAAACCCTAAACCCCAAAACTTAAACCCTAAACGCTTCGGGTACCAAAAAATGCTTCCTCAGCCCTCGGCTGAAGCCTTCACCTAGGACTCAGGCTTTAGAATGAAGGCTAGAAATTCTTCTGAAAGCCGTTTTCGATCCAAACAGGACACGTAGAGTCTTAGAGAAGGGCCTTCGTCATTTCCATGCCTTCCTGGGTAGGGTTTTTGGGATTTAGTTTTAGGGTGTCGGAATATTGACTTATCGGATTCCCTTTGTGGCCCCTTTATAATTATACTCTAATGGCGCCCCAAAACCCTATTCTAATTACTAAGGCCCCTATATTAGGGTATTCCCTCATGGCCCCTTTATAACTATACCATACCCCCGAAACCCTATTTTAGTTATTCAGGCCCCTATATGAGGGTGCAGGGAACAGTGTGTCAACTCGAAGGGGTCTAGTTTCTTTAAGAGGTCACATTTAGGAAATGCTTTCAGAGGGCTCAAAGGGCTACTTGGCCTTTCCTGCCGTGTTAAACGCATGCTCACGGATCCTTGTTCGGCTCTTTCAAGAAGGGAACTTAATGCGGCTTCGTGCCCCTACCAGAGTCACATGAGACAGGATCCATAGTACTGTCTTGTCGCGTGTGTACATAGGGTTCTGCGTCACTTTGATCCTTTGAAGGTTACAAGAGGCAGCAAAAACTCTCACCCAAACATCGAACATTGTTTTTGGTTTTGATGTAGCTTAATCCTAAACCCTAAGCCCTAAACCCTAACTCGCCTTCGTAAGCACCACTAGGCCCTAGAGGTGTGGGTTTAGGCTTTCGGGTTTAGGGTTCAGTCTTTTTGGGTTTGGGTTGATAGTGTTTTGGGTTTAACAGGAAGTAACAGGGTTTAGGGCTTAGGGTGTAGGGTGTAGGGTTTAGGGTTTAGGGTTTACGGTTAAGGGCGAAGTAACAAGGCTCTATGATAATTATATCGTAATCATTAGGTCTGAAGGAGGCTTTGGCTGTATTGGGGGGGGGGAGGGGGGCGGGAGCTTTGACCTAAACTTCTACGGCTGCGGAGTTTTGGGTTTTAAGGTTCAGGGTTTAGGCTTTGCCAAGCTGGGCGGAGGGGTCGAAGTCACTAAACGTGCACCTTGAAACCCTGACCCCTAAACCCCTAGACGGTAGACCCTGAACCCTAAACCCTCCTAGATTCCTCCTTCTCTCTCCGTGGACTGGATGTTGGGCAGGATGAGGGCATCAGCGACGGAGCTAGTCCAGTGTACGCCGCGGCGATGAAGGACCACGCGGAGGCTTGGAGGGCTCAACCCTAAACCCTAAGACCTAAACCTTAAACCCTAAACCCTAAACCTTAAACCTTCAAGCTCTCGGGGTTGACGAAAATAGGGGAACCCCAAAGTCGATCGCCAAAATAGTGGGAATTCCCAGATAACCAGGACCCCAAATAATGTACCCTAAACCCTATATAAACCCTGAGACCCTAAACCCTAAACCCTAAACCCTAAACCCTAAACCCTAAACCCTAAACCCTAAACCCTAAACCCTAAACCCTAAACCCTAAACCCTACCCCTAAACCCTAAACCCTAAACCCTAAACCCTAAACCCTAAACCCTAAACCCTAAACCCTAAACCCTAAACCCTAAACCCTAAACCCTAAACCTAAACCCCAAAACCCTAAACCCTAAACAGAACCTCGAAGTTGCTTGCGTGGTGGGCACGGGTGCTTGGTTCTCAGGCACTCTCGGCTCTGAAGAGCCAAACACCTGCCTGGGTCATTAAGCCCCCAAAACCCCTTTAGGGTTTGGGTTTAGGGTTTAGGGTTTAGGGTTTAGGGTTTAGGGTTTAGGGTTTAGGGTTTTAGGGTTTAGGGTTTAGGGTTCAGGGTTCAGGGTTCAGGGTTTAGGGTTTAGGGTTTAGGGTTTAGGGTTTAGGGTTAAACCCCTAAACGTTAACCCTAAGCCCTGAGCCCCAAATCCAAAGCCCTGACCCTAAACCCTAAGCCCCAGGCCCTAAAACCCTAAACCCTACACCCTGAGCTCAGGACCGAAAACTGAGCCTGAACGAACCGAAGCCTCAACTTTGTGACCTGAAGCGTCGACTGAACCCCAAACGCTTAGCCCTCAAGACCCTAAAACCAAAGCCCTAAACAGCCTAAAGGACTAAAGTCAACCGCTTTGGAGGTGCTGCAGGTGCTGCTGGAGGCGCGTGCCAATGCCGACACCACCAAGGACGCCTTTGGCAGCAGCATTTGCTGAGGGTTGAAGGTTTGAGGGGTTCTAAACGCTAAGCCCTAAACCCTAAACCCTAAACCCTAAACCCTCAAGAACAAGGCCCCATGAACGTTACGTCAGATAGCGCCCATGGTTCAGGGTTTCGGGCCCAACGAGGGCTTAGGTTGTAGGGTTGAGGGTTCCGGTAGGGTCCCGCTAGGGTCTGGGTTTTAGGTTTTAGGGTTTATCGGGAGTCAGACCCTCCGTCTAAGGTTTGGGGTGTCAAGGTTCAAGCTTTGCTGAGGGGGCAGAACTCCCTGCGCCCTAAGCCCGAAGATCAACCTGCACACTCAACCTTGAACCCCTAAACCCTTAAACCCTAAACCCTAAGCCCTAAACTCTTAAACCCTAAACCCTAAACCCTAAACCCTAAACCCTAAACCCTAAACCCTAAACCCTAAACCTTGAACCCTGAACCCTGAACCCTAAACCCCAAACCCCAAACCCTAAACCCTAAACCCTAGCCTCCGTGAGGACGATGGCGCCTCTGCCACCTTCATTGCCACGCAGTTTGGGAGCCCGAAGGCCGGGGCTCCGCCGGTTTAGGGTTTAGGGTTTGGGGTTTAGGGTTTGGGGTTTAGGGTTTATGGTTTAGGGTTTAGGGTTTAGGGTTTAGGGTTGAGGGTTTAGGGGTTGAGGAGTGGCTCCGGTACTAGGGGGTTTAGGATTCAGGGATTTGGGGGATTGAGTGGATTTAGGGCTTGGGGGCTTTCGGCTTTTGAAGTTTTGGGCTAAAGGTGATTAGGGGGTTTTGGGGGCTGTTTTTTTTTTTTTTGGGGGGGGGGGGGTTTAGAGTTTTGGGGCATTGGGGCGGTTTAGAATGGGGGTTTAGGGTTTGGCTAGGGGGTGGGTTTAGGGGGGGTTTAGGTCCTGCCTCCCAAATCCCCAAATCTTGAACGAATCTGCAAAGCTGGCCAAGCTCAAGCTGGCGAGGCCCAGGCCAGCTGCCATCGGCGACCTAAGCCGAGAACCCCAGACCCTAAACGCTAAAACCTGAACCCCTGAACCCTAAACCCTAAACCCTAAACCCCAAACCCTAAACCTTAACGCCTAAACTGTCAACCCTAAACCCAGTAAGCGCATCCTCGAGTTCCCGAAAACCATCAGCCCTGAAATCCCAATCGCCTATGTCACTCCGTGCGCCCTGAAACCATAAAGCCCTACAACCCTAAACCCTAAACCCTAAAACCCTAAACCCTAAACCCTAAACCCTAAAACCCTAAAACCCTAAACCCCTAAAACCCTAAACCCTAAAGCCCTAAACCCTAAAACCCTAAACCCCTAAAACCCTAAACCTAAAACCCTAAACCCGAACCCTTGAATTCGAAAGCCCAAAAGTCACAACCCTACTTCCTTGAAACCTTCCTACCCCCTAAACTCTAAACGCTACACACGAACCCCCACCCTTGAAACCTTCAGAAGCCCCCCCGAAGCCCTTAAATACCTAAGCCCGAAGCCCTCAAACTTCCATACTCTTCAACCCTAGACACCCTTAAGCCCCAGACACTGGAGCCCAAAGGATACCCAAGCCATTAACTCTACAAGCCTTTATAAAGTCGTATGAAACGCTAAACCTGAACCCTTGACCACACATCCTAAACCCTGACCCCGATAGACCACAAACCCTGAAACGCAAGCCCGGAGCTCAACGCGAGGCCCTCGAACTCCTGCTGTCTGCCTCGGCGGACCCGAACCGGGCTCGGCGGGAGGCGCGCTTCCTGCTCTGAGGGCCCTAAACCCTAAACCCTAATTATCTTTTGTGTGAGGGTTTGGTATTTTATATTTTTAGGGCAAGTGACACGAAGGGCGTTCAGTGGTGCAAGGCGGTCGATTCTTGTGCCTAAACTCTACCTCAACTTCTGCCAGCAGACGACAATTGTTGGCTGCAGTTGGCTGCAGTTCCCATTGGCGGATAATGCCCTAAACCCTAAACCCTGATTAGACCTATGTTTTTGGTGACTGGGCTTGTAAGGTAATTAACTGGTAAATCCTTAAGCCCCAAGCCCTAAAACAGAAGCAAGTTGTATGGTGTTTGGGCACCCCCCAAAACCCCAGGCCCGTTGCTGTTCTCCATGTTGCCTTGCCCGAATTTCAAGAACAACCCGGAGACAGTCTTGGCTTTGGGTTCCCCAGGCCCTATACTCTGAACCCGAAGGCCTGAGAAGCCAGCGGTGTGGCCTTGTCACGTCCTGTTTAAAAGTTTGGCGGGGCTAACGAAAGCAAGGCTGCTTGGAGGACCAGGGAATTGGTAAGTAGCTACCTAGTAGGGCTATCAAGTAGGCAGTAGGACAACCTCACTTCGGGGTCATCTTATAGCTCTACTTGCCATGTCCCCCCGTGGATGCTCCAAGTGCATCAGGGAGACTCAATTCCTTGGACTTTCAGGCTCCTTGGACCCCTGAACCTTCAACCTAAACCCCTGAGCCCCCAACCTTCAAACCCCTAAACCCTAAACCCTAAACCCTAAACCCTAAACCCTAAACCCTAAACCCTAAACCCTAAACCCTAAACGCTAAACCCCAAACCCTAAACAACCCTCAAACCTAAACCCGCAGCTCGAACCCCGTAAACGCATCACCGCCCACTTGAAGGGTCATGGTTCGCTACATGTAGGGTTACAAGTACCTCAATAAAGGTCAGAATTGTCAGACTTGTAGCTGTAGCCCTATTTTTACTAACCATGAACCTAAACCCTAAACCCCAAGCCCTAAACCATAAGCCCTAAACCCTAAACCCTAAACCCTAAGCCCTAAGCCCTAAGCCCTAAGCCCTAAGCCCTAAGCCCTAAGCCCTAAGCCCTAAGCCCTAAGCCCTAAGCCCTAAGCCCAAGGCCCTAAGCCCTAAGCCCGAAGCCCGAAGCCCTAAGCCCTAAGCCCGAAGCCCTAAGCCCTAGCCCTAAGCCCTAAACCCCAAACAAGCATGGAGGACGGCGTGGCACCGGCCTACATGGCCGTGCAGAGCGGGCGAGCCGAGGAGCTGAGGATGCTCTTGGAGGCCGGACAGGATTTAGGGTTTAGGGTTCAGGGTTTAGGGTTGAGGGTTGAGGGTTGAGGGTTGAGGGTTGAGGGTTGAGGGTTTAGGGTTTAGGGTTAAGTTTCGGGTTTAGGAGTTTCGGGTTTAGGGTTATTAGGCTTTAGTCTGTAGGTTTTTGGCTCCGGGGTTTTAGGGTCCAGGGTTCCAGGATTTGGCAGGGACACTGCGTTTTAGTTGGCGCTACTGCGATTCAAGCTTTCCTGCCTTCCATTGCGGCTACAAGGGCGTGTTCGGGGGTGGTACTATGCTACAGGTAAGCTGGTACGTATTTACCGACCCCCTTCTAAGAAGGACCCGACGCCCTAGCACCCTTGAAGCCAGTTCCTACGCATGAGGTTCCTTTCTTCACACCTCTAGCCACCAAAGGCATGCGTAAGGTTATGGCAGGCATCATGCGCATTGTGGCCGGGCCTCCGGGCCTTGGGACTGCCCTGCCACTCCATCGCATCCATGCCGATCGTCGTCGGGAGTTCAGCAATTCGCAGCTTTGTCAGTGGACGGCCCACCAGGGCATTGCCCTCACCTCCACTGGTGGTGACGATTGGCTTGGACCGAGAACTACGTGCGCCTTCTCTTGGCAGCCCACGATGCTCCCAAGGCACTCTGGGCCTTCGCCATGAGGCGCGGTGCAGCCCGCCTCCAGTCTGCCGCCCTTGGGGCTATGCACGTGTCCCAGCCGGGTCTGTGGCCTTGGTACTCGCAGCTTGCACTGCGTCAGCGCAGTTGGAAGCCGAACCCTAAACCCTAGACCCAAAAAACCCTAAACCCTAAACCCTGAACCCTAAACCCCAAACCCTAAACCCTAAACCCCTCTTTCCTTTCTTCCCTGAGTCTCTGAGAGTCCTTCTGCGTTTTCTTCGTAACGCCCTCACACCTGAGAAGTCGGAGATACCACAGCTTCTCTTGAGCTAACGGCTGGTTTCGGTTTAGGGTTTAGGGGTTTAGGGGTTTAGGGGTTTAGGGGTTTAGGGGTTAGGGGTTTAGGGGTTTAGGGGTTTAGGGTTTCAGGGTTTCAGGGTTTCAGGGTTTCAGGGTTTCAGGGTTTCAGGGTTTGAGGGTTTCAGGGTTTCAGGGTTTCAGGTGAAAGAATTCGGCCACGCAGGAGAGAGCCCTGGAAAGCGTTGTCTTTTCTTTTTAACTGACCTGGAGATAGGGTTAAATAGCGGGTAAAGCACCTTGTCTTCCGAAGGCTTTCAGGGTTTCAGGCTTTTAGGGTTTCAGGGTTTCAGGGTTCAGGGTTTTCAGGGTTTCAGGATTTCAGGGTTTCAGGATGTCAGGTTTTAGGGTTTCGGCTTTGTGCTTGGTCAGGGATGAACATGAAAACCCTACGTTTAGGGGTTCCCCAAAAAAAGGATATAGGATTCAGGGTTTTCTCAGGACTCCCCCCCCCTGCCCCCACCTAGGGTCCCTAAACCCTAAGCCCCTAAACCCTCCCCCACACCCTAAACCCTAAACCCTAAACCCTAAATCCTAAACCCTAAACCCTAAACCCTAAACCCTAAACCCTAAACCCTAAACCCTAAACCCTAAACCCTAAACCCTAAACCCTAAACCCTAAACCCTAAACCCTAAACCCTAAACCCAAAACCCAAAACCCAAAACCCAAAAACCTAAACCCTAAACCCTAAATCCCAACCCCTAACCCTAAACCCTACACGGCCAGGCCAGGGCCAACACCAACCAGCTCACGACCAAGGTCGGGGAAGCAGATGCGGGTCGAGGGTTTCAGGGTTCTTGGGTTTGGCTCCGGGGCTTTGAAGGGCAAAAGGTTTAGGGTTTGGAGTTTAAGGTTTTGAGTTTAGGATTTCGGTTTTTAGGGTTTAGGGTTGAGGGTCCAGGGCCAGGCCACTATGCTATGATTCTCTTTTTCAAGGGCCGTAGACCCGAAAGAGGATCGCACTTGAGATGTTTGACGATTGACCCAGAAACAGCTCTGCTCCAGGCAGACAAGCCCTGCCCCGCACGCCTTCAACACACCCTCCCGGCCCTATGGGCCATTGGTAGCAAAGCCTCCTGACCCCCCCCCCCCCCCCCCCCACAAGAAAGGAACAACAAAGAAACCAAGCCTCTACACCACCCTAAATCCCAAGCCCTAAGCCCCGAACCCTAAGACCCTGAACAACAGTGACACTGAAACCGGAAACAGGTAGGGTTTGAGGGTCAGGGTTTTGGCATAAGCCTCCCCTTCAGCGTCCAGGAGCTTGAGTGGGGCCTCCACAGAAAAGCAGCCGAGATCTTCTCCCGTACCCCCCCACCCCCACCCCTCCCCACCCCGCGTTTTGCGGGTGTAGCCTGGGTCGGCGGACCCTAGACCCTAGACCCCAAGCCCTAAACCCCAAACCCCTAAACCCCGAACCCCAAACCCAAACCCCTACACCCCAAACCCTCAACCCGAAACCCTCAACCCTAAACCCTTAACCCTTAACCCCAGACCCCTAAACTCCAAACCCCACACCCCTAAACCCCAAGCCCTAAACCCCAAACTCCAAGCCCTAAACCGCAAACCCTAAACCCTAAACCCAAACACTAAACTCCAAACCCTAAACCCCAAGCCCTGAACCCCAAACCCTAAACCCCAAACCCCAAACCCTAAACCCCAAACCCTAAACCCCAAGCCCTAAACCCCAAGCCCTAAACCCCAAGCCCTAAACCCCAAACCCCAAACCCCAAACCCCAAACCCTAAACCCTAAACCCTAAACCCTAACCCCCAAACTCCCCCAGGGCGCCTCGCCTCTGCACCTGGCGTCGCAGCTGGGGAAGCACGAGCTCGTGAGTTTGCTCCTGGAGTTGCAGGCCAGGGTTTGGGGTAGGGTTTAGGGCTTAGGGTTTGGGGTTTGGGGTTTGGGGTTTAGGGTTTAGGGTTGTAGGGTGTAGGGTTTAGGGGTGGAGGGGTGTAGGGGTGTAGTGGCGTAGGTGCAGCAGGGTGTAGGGTGTGAGGGTTCAGGAAAATGTGTCAGGGGCTTGGTTTGAGGTAGTGCTTTAGGGTTTGGGGTAAAGGGTTTAGGGGTATGTGGCGCTTTGGGGGTATGTTGGGTTGAAGTTTAGGGTTTGGGGGTTTTCGGCTTGCGTGGGTCGTCGGGCGTTTAAAGCCGAAGCCGGGCTTTCGCGTGATCTGGTTCTGCGAGCTCACCCACGGGAGTATGTCACGCCTGCCGTGCGTGAACCCCAAACCAAAGTGTTCGGGTTTTAGGGTTGAGGGTTGAGAGTTGTTAGTAAGAGCGCGTCCCGCCACTTCCAGCGCAAAAGAAGTTTGGTTTCCAAAGGGCTGCCCTGTTTCCGGGTTTCAGGTCTCGGCGCTGAGAGTCAAAGGTTTAGGGATTTCAGGTCTTGAGGGTACGAGGGCGTCAGCGTTGTGTTGGGGAGTGGCTTGGGCCTTCGGGTTCAGAGTCTAG
Source organism: Symbiodinium natans (assembly GCA_905221605.1). Taxonomy (NCBI): domain Eukaryota; class Dinophyceae; order Suessiales; family Symbiodiniaceae; genus Symbiodinium; species Symbiodinium natans. Next base: position 68,706 of record CAJNDS010002315.1, read on the forward strand.
TTTCTTGAGTTGAAGGGCTTAGGGCTCGCAGGGTTTAAGGTTCAGTTCAGAGTTTACAGGGTTTAGGGTTTGCAGGCTTGAAGGCCCCGTTTAGGGTTTTTGGGGGTTTTGAGTTTGTTTCAGGTTTAGAGGCTTTAAGGTTTAGGATTCACTTTTCATGGCTGCCCGAAGCACGAGGGATATAGCACCAACGCGAGCCTTTCGTCACGGGGCCCTGCAAGCTCCTACGCCCCACAAAACGAAACCCTCAACCCTAACACCTAACCTAAACCTTTCCGCTATCACCCCAGAACCCCTTCAGCCATGACTGCTCGCGGCTGCTCACCCCTTCGTTTTTGCGCAGTCATCGCCCGGTCTCCAAGTACCTGAAACCCTAAACTCAAACCTTAAACCCGAAACCCTAAACCCTAAACCTGAACCTTACACCCCAAACCCTAAACCCTAAACCCCAAACCCTAAACCCTAAACCCCAAACCCTTACCCCAAACCCTAAACCCCAAACCCTCAACCCCAAACCCTAAACCCCAAACCCTCAACCCCAAACCGGTGCATGGCAGGCAGATCCAAACCTGACGTCCGCACAGGCACTGACGGTGGGATGTCCGGCTCAGGCTTCAGGATGGGCTCTTGTCGGTTCATTTGAGGCTTAGGGTTTAGGGTTTGGGGTGTAGGGTTTGGGGTTTAGGGTTTGGGGGTTTAGGGTACCCTAGGCCCCCCTGAACCCCAACACGCTAAATCCCTAAGCCCTAAACGCTCCACCCCAAACCCTAGCCCTAAACCCTAAACGCTCCACCTTTCAACCCTAGCCTTTCGGAAGTGCCGCAACTCAGGGCCAGACCCCGTTGTCACTGGCTGGCGGAAACAAGAAGGTCCAGAAGATTCTGCAGGAGGCTGGTTTTGGGGGCGTTCAGGGGCGCAGGGGGCTTTTAAAGTTTCGAGGTTTGAGGGCTTTGGGGGTTTGAAGGCTTTGGGGTTTCAGGATGTTTGTAGTTTTAACGCTTCAGAATACTCCAAGAAAGACTAGTCATGGGCTAGAGAGTTCAGGGTTTAGGACGTTCTTTAGGGTTTGACTATCTGAGGACCAGGGCTTGGGATTAGGCTTCAGGGTTTCGGGCGAGGTTGTTTAGGGTTTGGTTTTCGGGGCCTCTTTGCGACAAGGAGCACACCACAAGGTCATGCTGTCCAGGTATGAAGGTGGCGCCTTTGGTGCCCCGGATCAGGAGAGCTTGAAGAAGTGTGAGAAAGCTTGATTCGCCCTCCATGGGCGATGATGAGGACGACGGAAGCGGCGATCATCACCCTTCAGTGCCCTTGAGACCTGCACGCTGCTCGGGCACGAAATGTGCCAACTGGCAAGGCATGGAGTGGCGTGGAGGGAGGGTCTCTGGATTGACGATCTTCAAATTGATCTCCAAAGAGCCCTTCTCTGCCTTGGCACCATGAGCTACGCACTGCTCCCTGTCTCATCGCTGCAATGCTTCGTCAGGTTCGAGAACTTCACGAACGCCTATGACGTATTGAGGCTGGTCCTCGTGATTGTGGTCCTTCTCTACCTGATGGTGGCCGAAAAGCCCTAAACCGCATGAACCTTATACACACCCTCCTTCACGCGTGATTCCAAAACCCCTTGACTGACTGACTTCTTATTCAAGATGCTTATAAGAGCAGTACCAGTAAGAATCTTGACATTGTTATGATTGACAAGCCATAACCAACTATGAATCAAAAAGCAATCAGGGCGTTACCCAGGACAGGGTACCCTTTTGTGGGGTCCTTATAAAGGGGTTATCGTATATTTTGTTCTGCTGCCCACCCACCCCCACCCCAAGAGAAAAACTGCCAACACATCTCTAATGTGCTAAACTTAACTAGAAGTAGACGGTTACTTGCTCGACGGTTGGCGTCGCTTTCGCCCTGTCCCTTTGGCATCTCGTTCCTGGTACCTGGTGGGCCCCCACTTCCCCCCCCCCCTTCCCAGGGCCGCTCCGAAGCGTCATCGCAGCCCTCCGCGGAGCGTTCAAGTGGGGGAACTAGACTAGTGCAGCCAAGGCGCAAGCAGATGTTAGGGGTGGACCGGGGAAGAGGGAAAAGAGGCGACGGGAGGGCCAGACTGCTCGTCACGTGACAAAACAAACAAACAGGCGGAGGAGCGAGGAGGAGCGGGCCGGCTGCAGCTACAGCTGCTAGCCTCCTCCTCCTCCTCCCCAAACCCCAAACCCTAAACCCGAAAACCCTAAAACCCAAGAACCTAAAACCCCCCAAGCCCTAAACTGGACCCGATGTTCATCGGAGGCAGGGGCCACCCATGAGGCAGCGGCGGCGGCCGAGCCTGAGCCCAAGGCGGCCTCCCCTAAGACACCTGGCTGCGCAGGGTTTAGGGTTTTTTGGTTTTTTTGGGTTTTTTGGGTTTTTTGGGTTTTTTGGGTTTTTTGGGTTTAGGGTTTAGGGTTTAGGGTTTTGGGTTTATGGTTAGGGGTTTTGGGGTTTAGGGTTTGGGGTTTCGGGTTTTGGGGTTTAGGGGTTTTGGGAGTTTAGGGCTTAGGCTTTGAGAGTTTCTGGAATTTTTGTTCATGTTTTCAAGATGTTTCTGAGCTTTTGGTGCAAGGTGTTTAACTTTTGTTTTGGTGTTTTCAGTGTGTTGAGGTTTCAGGGCCTTTGGAGTTTTTTGATTTTAGGGTTTGGGCCTAAGGGTTTCCGGTTAGGGGGATTTGTTGAGGTTTGGAAGGGTTCGCGGTTCAGACCCTGAAGTGGGTTTAAGGTTTAGGTTTAGGGTCACAGGGATTAGGTTTTGGGTTGTAGGTTATTAGCGTTGAAGTACGTCACAGGGATTAGGTTTTGGGTTGTAGGTTATTAGCGTTTGAAGTACGTTTGCGCAGGGTTTGTTGTTTTGGGATTCGGTTCACTTGCAAGGTAGGGTTGTCGGTAGTGCAACGGTATTCATGGCCTTACCCCGACTTATAACCCGGCCTTGCAAGTGAACCGAACCCTAAACCCTAAACCCTAAACCCTAAACCCTAAACCCTAAACCCTAAACCCTAAACCCTAAACCCTAAACCCTAAACCCTAAACCCTAAACCCTAAACCCTAAACCCTAAACCCTAAACCAAAAGCCCTCCACAGACATTAAAACCCGCAATACACCAAGCCTTGTCACCCTAAACCCTAAACCTTCAACCTTAGGCCCTAAACCCTAAACCCTAAACCCTAAACCCTTAACCCTTAACCCTTAACCCTAAACCCTAAACCCTAAACCCTAAACCCTAAACCCTAAACCCTAAACCCTAAACCCCTAAACCCTAAACCCTCCAAAGGTTTGGGGTTATGCGGGGCTTGAAGGTTTAGGGACTGGTGCTCAGACGAGAACAGGTACCCTCTTTATGCTCCCAGGGGCTTGGGTTTAGGGTTTAGGGTTTAGGGCTAGGGTTTAGGGTTGAGGGTTTAGGGTTTAGGGTTTAGGGGTCAGGGTTTATGGTCTAGGGTTTAGGGCCAGACTGGCTCCAGGCCCCCAAGATCTCAGGTAGAATTGCGTGGGGTGGTGCCCTCGACTATCTACAACTTGATGCTTGAAAACATGAACTCGAAGCTAGAGTGGGGGGGGCGGGATACCTGGCCTCTTGTGTTGGTGTCAACGCGCTCAACCCTAAACTCCGAGGCCTAAATCCTTAGAAACAGGTTTTGTGTGCGTCTTTGGGGCAAATGTGACCTTGGACTGCAGAACCCTCAGTGGGGCCTTTCCAAAACAGCCCTTGGGTTTAGGGTTTAGGCAATGCCTGGAGTTTAGAGAGCGCCATCGGGCTTGTTATGGAACCCCCCTTCTTGAAGGGCAGTTAAGAGTAGGGTCTAAGGTATCGTACATTGTAAGCATAATGATGGTGCTAGTAAGCCCTAAACCCTAAACCCTAAACCCTAAACCCTAAACCCTAAACCCTAAACCCTAAACCCTAAGCCCTAAACCCTAAACCCTAAACCTTAAACCACGAAACGCGAAACACTAAACCCTAAACCCTAAACCCTAAACCCTAAGCCCTAAACCCTAAACCCTAAACCCGAAACCCGAAACCCGAAACCTTAAACCCTAAACCCTAAACCCTAAACCCTAAACCCTAAACCCTAAACCCTAAACCCTAAACCACGAAACACGAAACACGAAGCACTAAACCCTGAACCTTGAACCCTGAGCACGACCCATGAACCTTCGAGTTGCCCCTCCCCGCAAGCCAAGGAAGGCGGCAGCCAAGGGCAAAGCCCGAGCGAAGCCTTTCGCCACCACCTTTGCCTCAGCGCAGGCGTCGATGGTCCCCCCTCCTCCCCCAAAGAAAGCCCCCAAAGCACCCGTTAGCCTCAAGCCCCCCGAAGCCGCCCTAAGGCCCTACCCCGTAAACCCTAAACCCACTAAACCTATCTAAACCCGAAACCCTAAACCTTAAACCCTAAACCCTAAACCCTACACCCTAAACCCAAAACCCTCAACCCTAAACCCTCAGCCCACGATATAGAAGGGCTCCCACGCCTCCTCCAGGCCAGCATCAGCAGCCAGATCGGCATGTTCTCGGACTATGCCAGCCTAGAGTGACCGGGGAAGCCGTAGTGGGGTTTCGGGTTTAGGGGCTGGGGTTTAGAGTTTCGGGTTTAGGGTGTAGGGTGTATGTTTAGGGTTTCGGGTTTAGGGTTCAGGGTTCGGGCTTGAGTTAGCCAAAGCCGGCAAACGTAGTTCAGCATCCCCCACGCAAGCCAGCATGTTGCACGGTGGCAAGGGATCATTCCCACATTCTCCGGCAGCCCCTGGCTGGGGCCCATCCGCTTAAGCTTAGACTTTGGCTGCATGCCCTGCACTTTCGGGGGCAACCCTCGAAAGCAAGCAAGTTTCGTAAGACCCTTCGGAAGGAACTTAAAACGCCTTGCATGTCCCTAAGACCCTGAACACCAAACGCTAAACTGCCCAAATTCCTAAACCCTGGACCCTAAACCCTAAACCCTAAACCCTAAACCCTAAACCCTGAACCCTAAACCCCAAACCGTAAACCCTAAACCCTAAACCCTAAACCCTAAACCCCAAACCCTAAGCCCTGGAAGACCCCTTTGAGGAGTCTTGGCTGGAGCTCCACGATGTGTGGAGCTCCGCGCAGTTCCGTCGCGCCCCTCAGGGCTCCAAAGTCCGGGCCTTGCGCGCGTCCTAAAAGGGACGGTGCGCAGGGGCGCTTGTTCAGTAGGGTTTAGGGTTTAGGGTTTAGGGTTTAGGGTTTAGGGTTTAGGGTTTAGGGTTTAGGGTTTAGGGTTCAGAGCTGCTGAAGCAAAATTCGGCGAGGAAAAGCAACGCACCATGACTCACGTAGCAAAGGCCCCAAATTGCAGGGCGTCCCGAACTGTGGAGACCCGTTGGTGTTCCATACTTCCCTGTTGCCGCAAATCATGCTACAAGACGCCGTGGCAGGAGCAGCATCCCACTCTTGATGTTCTGGTTCAAGCCACCCAACCTCCCTTAGAGCACTTAGAAAAAACCATGGCGCCGAAGCGGAATGTCCGCGCTCGCCTTACGGATCGTCGGGTGCCGGTGACCGTGCTGACCGGTTTCCTCGGCTCGGGGAAGACGACGCTGCTCAACCACATCCTCAAGTCGCCTGACCATGGTATGAAGTTTGCCATCATTGAGACTCGGCAGGGCCTAGGGACATCTTATATGGTCCCTTGCCTTTATTGGGTTTAAGAGGCTCATAGGGGTGCTTCCCAACAGAGGGGTACCCCTTTGATGCCCCAAATAGAAGCGATTCCCCTTAAAGGGACCCCCAAAAAAGGGTACCCACAGTTTCGGAACCCCCCCCATATGTAGGAATCTTTCAGAGGGTTTTAAGGGCCCATCCCAGGAGAACGAGTTTGGTGAAGTCGGGGTCGACGAGAAGGTTCTCTTGGAGTCTACAGAAGAGGAGATGATCGAAGTGATGAACGGCTGCATTTGCTGCACCGTTCGAGGAGATTTGGTCACGACCCTCAAGAAGTTGTACAAGAAGGTAGACACTCGGGTTGAGCTGGAATCATTTTTCAGAAGCCCGTGGGCCCTAATCCTATATAGCCCTCTGTTACCCCGTAGAAGGTCAAGCTCTTATCACGCCCCCTGAGCCCTAAGCCCGAAGCCCTAAACCTTCCTAAACTCCAGACCCCAAACCCTAAACACTAAACCCCAAACCCCACACCAAAGTCCCAAACCCTAAACCCTAAACCCCAAACCCCAAGCCCTCAACCCTAAACCCCAAACCCTAAACCCTAAACCCCAAAACCCAGGACAAGTTTGACGGTGTCATCATTGAGACCACCGGGTTGGCGGACCCAGCGCCGGTGGCACAAACCTTCTTTGTGGACGACGCTTGTGTTAGGGGTTTAGGGTTTGGGGTTTAGGGTTTGGGGTTTGGGGTTTGGGGTTAGGGGTTAGGGGTTTAGGGTTTAGGGCTTAGGGTTTAGGGTTTAGGTATCCTTAAACCTTTTATTGGGCGTGTCGGGTATTGCAAGTCCCTTTAGAACTCGAAGTTGGGCCTCATTTTTTCCTTTCTGTGGAGTACTCAGTGAGGATGCGATCCAAAAGATGTACAAGCTCGATGGCATCTGCACCGTGGTGGATGCCAAGCACATCCTCCAGCACCTGGACGAGGAGCCCTAAACCCTAAACCCTAAACCCTAAACCTTAAACCTTAAACCCTAAGACCCTAAACCCTAAACTCTAAACCCTAAACCCTAAACCCTAAGCCCGAAACCCTAAACCCCAAGCCCTAAACCCTAAACCCAAAAACAGGAGAAGCCCGAGGGCGTGGAGAATGAGTCGGTGGAGCAGCTGGCCTTCGCGGACCGCGTTCTGCTGAATAAGATCGACCTTGTGAAACTTGGTCTGACCTTGGGATATCTCATGCTTCTATACTTAGACTAACTCTGTCTTTAAGTGGACTATATGTAGGAATCATCTACATCTTCCTTGTTTGGCATATGTCATACTTTCTATACTAGAACCAACTTTGTGAGTTGAAGAGGACTATATGTAGGAACTATCTACATCTTCTATGAGTTCCAGAGGCTTATGTTAATTTTCAGAGGGCTTTAACAGCGGCCAGCCTAGGAAGAGCGAGGAGTTGGATGGCATCGAGGCCAGGATAAAGGCCATCAACTCCGAAGCGCCCATCTTCCGCTGCCAAAACAGTGCCATTGATCCAAAGAACCTCCTGAACCTCGACGCCTTTAGCCTCTTGGGGGCAGCAGCCCAGTGGGTACCCTTGTGCCCGAAACCCTAAACCCTAAGCCCTAAAACTTCAAGCCTAAACCCTTCTAACTTAGCAACCATGACTATTAGGGAGTTTTTCTTTAATTCAAGAAACAACCTTCTAGCAGTCGTGGTTGCTAAGCTCCCAAAACCCAAAACCCTTAACCCTAAACCCTAAACCCAAAATCCTAAACCCTAAACCCGAATAGTCATGGTTGCTAAGCTCGCAAGGCCTGGACCGCGTGCTCAAGATGGACCCAGAGTTCCTGGACACCGAGGGCGAGCACCAGCATGACCAGACGGTCTCTTCCTGCAGCTGCAAGTTCGAAGGCGAGCTGAATGTGAACAAGCTACAAGACTGGATCCCCTGGCCGTATTTAGGGGGGATGTATATGATTCTGATGCATGTTGAGCCATTCGAGGAGCAACAGTAGGTCCTCTGGGCTTGGAAGCGACAACTGAAACACCTGGAAGGCTACCTGCTTGGTGGCCAGCCAGCCTGGGAGTGGGAGTGGGAGCCGCAAGAAAATCGGCCGCCGGCCGGACGGGGGGGGGGGGGGGGCTCCTCTGGGAGGTGTCTAGGGAGACCTCTCAAAAAGAGGTTCTGGCTCCGGAACTTAGTGTGAACAAGCTACAAGACTGGATCCTAATGATCCTATGGCAGACGCTTCTGAGTATTTAAGATTAGGGGTAGGGGCTCGGAGGTTTATGTTAGGGTAGGGGGTGGACAAGCTACAAGGCTACGTTCCATGGCCGATATCAGTTTAGGGTTTTAGGATGTTGGGTGTTACAGTAGGTGTTAGGGTGCGATCATGTGTTTTTTGTTCTATGTGGCTAGAAGAATCCACCATTGGATTTTAAGTTTACTACTTGATCGCGGATGAAGTTTCATCACCTCATGAAAAAATCCCGAAGTTTTGGATTCTTCTCCTTGTCCCTGCTCATGGCTTGCTATCCTGTTCAATTTTGTTAATACAGATGAGCTTGCGAATGAGTCCCCTTCAGTAATGCAATTCTCATTCTTTGCTCTTAGAATGGTTCCGGACACTTCGCAACAGCATATTTTGCCTGTAAGGACTATTTTAGCAAAAACACGAGCGCCCGCAAAAGCGCTAAGTTTGGTATCAATGGAAGCTCGCGCAAGGGTGATGGATTTTTGGTGACTGATCTAAGGATCAGCAATTTTATTCAGAACGCCCGAAACCTTGAATCCTAAACCCTGAACCTGAAACCCTGAAACCCTGAAACCCTGAAACCCTGAAACCCTGAAACCCTGAAACCCTGAAACCCTGAAACCCTCAGACCCCAGGATCAGCGATATTATCCAGAACAAGGGCGCAGATCTCTTCCGCTACAAAGGAGCGCTATTTGCTGAAGAACTACCCAAACAAGTAAAGACATTCGTCCTTATCAGGGTTTCAGAGTTTAGGGTTTTAGGGTGTAGATTTCAGGATTCAGGGTTCAAGGTTTAGGGTTTAGGGTGTAGGGAGTATTATCATTTTTGGGGGTTCTCAAGCAAATTGTAGAGGAGTGCTGGCCGTGAAGGGCAAGGCGCGAAAGTTCGTCTTCCAGGGAGTGCACATGCTGCGGCTTGGCTTGGGTTAAGGGTTTGGGGGTTAAGGGTTAAGGGTTTAGGGTTAAGGGTTTAGGGTTTAGGGTTTAGGGTTCAGGGTTTAGGGTTCAGGGTTCAGGGTTCAGGGTTGGGAGTTGAGGGTTTAGGGTTTAGGGGTTTTCAAACCCAGTTGGTTAGTTGCGAAACGCCAACCTGTGAAGGAAAGCTGGTCTCTATACTTCGGTTCCAACGACTAACATTTTCGCAGTCATTCAGCTTTCAGGTGTTCTTTTTCTCGTTTCATGAACCCCAGACAAGTCACATGGTTCAGGGTTTAGGGGTTTAGGGTCAGACAAGTGTCTACTGCTAAGCAGGCCTATAGTTGGACACGCTTCAGCGCAGGGAAGTGGCCAACTCCACGCAGGCCTGTTACGGGCATCATATTTTGGGACCGACGCAAGCGCCTTGAGGCCTACCTTTGGCTCTGGCCCCAATAGCCCTAGACCCCTAAACAGCCGTTTGCCCGGTTTAGGGTTTCGGGTTTAGGGTTTAAAGTTTTAGGGTTTAGGTTTAGGGTTCAGGATTTAACTAGGCTTGAGGTTTTGAACACCAGCACTTCGAGGTTCTCTGGGGGCTTCAGCGACAACAAGTGGCAAGCGGATGAAGTGCGCGAGTGCCGCTTCGTCTTCATCGGTCGGAACCTGGACAAGGAGGAGCTTTTGAGTCAAGTGCAGGCCGGTCTGGAACGCCTTTTTGGGATTTAGGGTTTATCGCTTAGGGTTAAGGGTTTAGGGTTTTGGGTCTACCTGTTGAAGGGTGGAATTTGGGTAGCCCTAAGACCCTTGCGCGCTGGAAGACACTGAAGATCAATGATCAGAGTGACATGGTCCGGGTAGAGACCCTTCTTAGCCATCATCCTTAGCGGAGGCCCGCAAAACCCTAAACTCTAAACCCCAACCCCAAGCCCTAGAAACCCCAAACCCGAAACCCTTCGCAGGCGTGCAAAGTGGGAGAGCTTCGCTTCAAGGTGGGTGATGCAGTAGAAGCAAAGGTGGATGGAGGCCGGTGGCAGCGTGGCAAGATCTTGCGCCAGTGGGACGAAGGCTCGTCCCTAAACCCCTAAACCCCTAAACCCCTAAACCCCTAAACCCCTAAACCCCTAAACCCCTAAACCCCTAAACCCCTAAACCCCTAAACCCCTAAACCCCTAAACCCCTAAACCCCTAAACCCCTAAACCCCTAAACCCCTAAACCCCTAAACCCCTAAACCCCTAAACCCCTAAACCCCTAACCCTAAACCCCTAAAACCTAAACCCCCAAAACCCTAACCCCTAACCCCTAAAACCCCTAAACCCTAAACCCTAAACCCCTAAACCCCTAAACCCCTAAACCCCTAACCCTAAACCCCCCTACCCTAAACCCCTAAAAACCCTAAACCCCTAAACCCCATAAACTAAAACCCCTAAAACCCCTAAACCTAAAACCCTAAACCCCTAAACCCTACCCCTAAACCCCCCCTAAACCCCTAAACCCCTAAACCCCTAAACCCCTAAACCCCTAAACCCCTAAACCCCTAAACCCCTAAACCCCTAAACCCCTAAACCCCTAAACCCCTAAACCCCTAAACTCTAAACCCCAAAACCCCAAAACCCCAAAACCCCAAAACCCCAAAACCCCTAAACCCCTAAACCCCTAAACCCCTAAACCCCTAAACCCTAAACCCTAAACCTTAAACCCCAAACCAAGGGAACCCTTCAGGGGTATGACCTTAAGGGATTCTAAGCCTGGATCCCTCCAAAGGCAATCCCTACCGCATCGAGCTTGATGATGAGGAGAAGACCAATGTTTCTGGGGCTGGATTTGGAAATATACTTCTATTTGCTTAAGAGCCCCCACCCCCCCCCCCCCAAAAAAAAAAAAAAAATCACCCTTGTGAGGGTAACATAGGGATTGCTGTTTATTTTTCTTTTGGGATTCTTAAGCAAATAGTATCTTCTCAATTGTTTATGGCTCACAATTCCTACATGTAGTCAACTATTTTCCATGGATATACATTTTTTTCATAACCCCCCCCCCCCCCCCCACCCCAAGTTTCACCCAGGTTTGGGGTCCTGTTGATGAAGACAACTTTGTGAGGGCTCCCACGGCATGAGAGGGGCCTTGACGGTGGCTTTCTGAGGGGTGATTTTTCGTTGCTGAACAACTGCAGCAGCTCTCTTGTGCTTTCGATGGCCGTAATTCGATGTAACTTGGAGGCATACAAGTGCCTTCGGCCCTACGCGGATCGATGCTTTACCGTTTCATCAAGGTTCTGGGCTCTTATATGTATGTAGGATATACATACTTCCATGTGAGATATGGTGATGTTCGGGTTCTTTCTCGCCAGCGTACACAATCACGGGCTAGTCAGCTGTCTTGAAGATCCTTGAAAATTCGCGTGGCTCATCGAGGGAACTCTTGCTTTGGAAAAGAGCTGTGCTTGGAGGTTCATGGTACTCATTCACCAACTATAACTGTACTTGCAACTGTACTCATAACCATATTAGGGCACTTAAGGGGCTTATGAGTGGGTGATAAGTACAGTTGTAAGTGGTGAATAAATACCTTAAACCCTTAACCCTACACCCTAAACCCTACAAGTACAGTTAACACTTGGTTAATAAGTGCCATGAACCTCCAAATATGTGCAAGTCCCCTGGCGGGTCATGTCCGGGTTCATTGGAACTTCGGGTCGCTTCTGGGAGGAGGTGGTGTGGCTGCTTAGGGTTTAGGGTTTAGGGTTTAGGGTTTAGGGTTTAGGGTTTAGGGTTTAGGGTTTAGGGTTTAGGGTTTAGGGTTTAGGGTTTAGGGTTTAGGGTTTAGGTCTTCGGGTTTAGGGCTTAGCGTTTGGGGGTGGTGTGGCTGGTGGAGTTTATATAAAACCCAAGAGGGTATTAAACACATTTTTTTGTTAAGGTTCTAAGGGGAGGATAGATGGTGATTTCTCTACATTATGGTCCCTTTTGGGGCTCCTATTTCAAGGCGGCCGCGCTTATATAGGGTGCCCACAAAAGGACCATAATTCAGAGAACTGACCACGTAGGGTTTAGGGTTGAGGGTTTAGGGGCAAGAGTGTTACCTTGGCTCGAGCGGTAGGGCTTGTGGTTTCGGAAGACTTGTAGACTGTAGAGCCTTAAGCCGGAAGCCCTGAACCCTGGCTAAGCACTAAACCCCGAAGCTTAAGAATCACACAACCTTAAACACTAAACCCTGAACCCTAAACCCTAAATCCCAACCCCTAAACTCCTAAACCCCTAAACCCCTAAACCCCTAAACCCCTAAACCCCTAACCCCCTAACCCCCTAAACCCCTAAACCCCTAAACCCCTCAACCCCTCAACCCCTCAACCCCTCAACCCCTCAACCCCTAACCCTAACCCCTAAAAACCCTCAAACCCCTCAACCCCTCAACCCCTCAACCCCTCAACCCCTCAAACCCCAAACCCCCAAACCCCCAAACCCTAAACCCTAAACCCTAAACCCTAAACCCTAAACCCTAAACCCTAAACCCTAAACCCTAAACCCTACCCAAGTGGCACTGGAACCCCATCATGCCAAGCAGCCTTGGCGCGCATGCAAGTGCGCGAGTGGAGGCCGCCCCGAGGCAGCGGTGCATGGCCATTTGGGATGTTGGGATTTCGTTTCCAAACCCTAAACCCTAAACCTTAAACCCTAAACCCTAAACCCTAAACCCCAAACCCTAAACCCCAAACCCTAAACCCTAAACCCAATATGTTTAGGCCTTAGGGTTTCCTGCAACCCTAGAGTCCCATGCTTTGAACCCTAAGTTCCGTAAGCCCTAAACAAGAAAAACTCTAAAGCTTGTGGTTGGGGTTCCTCAACGCGGTTCAGGGTTTAGGGTTTAGGGTTTCAAAGGGCTTTGAAGGTCGGGCCCTGGGGGTTTAAAGGGTGTATATTATTCATGAAATTCATCAGGTTTCCAAAATTGAAGGCTCATGTGCATTTTGAAGAACATGTTTGGGGCTTTGGATGTTGGGGTGAGGCGTCCTAGGTTCGGGGTCTAAGATTTTGGGGTTAGGGTTTGGGCTTTCGGGTTTGGGGTTTAAGGATTTAGGGTTTTGGGATCAAGGTTTAGTGTTTGGAGTTTGCGGCTGAAGAGGAGCATCCACCCTCCATTGTTCACGCCTAGGGTTCAGAGCTTAGGGCTTAGGGGCTCAGCATGTGCCACTTGTGCTCCATGCCCTGCTACTCTTGGGCCTAGGAAACGAACCTTTTTGAAAGCCCCTACATCCGAGAGCCCTAAAGTGTCCCGAACCACCCTAAGTCGAAGACCCCAGACCCCGAAGAAGCAATCAGTGGCCCGATGTCCATGAGAACGTCTCACCTGGAGATCACGCAGGCCCATTGCGACGGACGCCCGCGCCTCCGGTCCATGATTCGCAGACAAAGCGCGGAAAGGACGGGGTCTCCACCTCCCGTCCTTTCCGATGCCCTAAAGCCCTAAAGCCCTAAAACTCTTAGCCCTAGCACCTGAAAACGCTAATTATCCCCTAAAGCCCTGCTAAAACCCAGAAGCCCCTACACCTGAAGTCCCGAAACCCAGAAGCCCCCATACCCCAAAAGCCCCTGAACCCCAAACCCTAAACCCCAAACTCTAAACCTCAAACTCTGAACCCCAAACCCTAAACCCTAAACCCTAAACCCTAAACCCTAAACCCTAAACCCTAAACCCTAAACCCTAAACCCTAAACCCTAAACCCTAAGCCCTAAGCCGTAAGCCCTAAACCCTAAACCCTGGAGCCATGCCTCGGCGTTTTCTCGGTGCCCTGGCGGCTGGCCTCCTCCTTGGCCCGGCTTGGTGGCACGAATCCCTCGTGGCCTGGCTTAGGGCTCAGGGCTCAGGGCTCAGGGCTCAGGGCTCAGGGCTTAGGGCTTAGGGCTGAGGGCTTAGGGCTTAGGGCTTAGGGCTTAGGGCTTAGGGCTTAGGCTTAGGGCTTAGGGCTTAGGGCTTAGGGCTTAGGGCTTAGGGCTTGTGGTTTGGGGTTTGGGGCTTAGGGCTTAGGGCTTAGGGCTTAGGGTTTGTGGTTTGGGGTTTGGGGTTTGGGGGTTTGGGGGTTTGGGGGTTTGGGGTTTGGGGGTTTAGGGTTTGGGGTTTGGGGCTTGGGGTTTAGGGTTCGAGGTTTGGGGTTTAGGCTTCAGGGTTTGGGGTTTAGGGTTGACACGGACTTGGAGTCAATCTGTTCCATAAAAGTGAAACGGCTGATGTTTCTAGAAAGTCCTTCGGGTTGGGATTTGAGGCTTGGGCCTCAGGGTTGGGGTTTTGGGGGCTGGGGCCTAGGGTTTGGCAGGGCCAAACACAAGCATTCGCCGGGTTGGCGATGTCCGAGTAGCGAAGGGGATGCCGAGACGGCCGAGACTTGCGTTGGGTGAGGCAAGTTTTGCGCAGGCTCGCGTGGACCAGATCAAGTCATTGAGCCAAGTCGCTGGTGCAACACGGTTTGCGGCCTCCAAAGCTACGTTGAAGAGCACCTTATAGTCGCCTTCTTATCACAGGGGCCAATGTCGGCGTTGACTGGTTCGGGTTTAGGGTTCAGGGTTTAGGGTTTAGGTTTAGTGTTTAGGGTCAGTTCACAAGTCCTTGTCAGTTGCAAGACTTGTTTGGGTGAACAAGCCGCGCCTCCGGGGTCTGTAGGGGCCTGCAAGTATGGTTGGCCTCAGGGGCCAGGCCAGGCCCCGCGACCCAGGCAAATGACAGGCTCCACGGCTGACTTGTTGGAATTCCTTTGTGGAAGGTAGATGACTCAGGGTTAGGGTTTCGGGTTTCGGGGACTTTTCTCAGGTACTGGGGCGACTTTTTGGGGAAGCGGGCTGCTACGTCACTCCTGCAAGTGGCGTGCGTGCTGATCATGGTTTGGGGGCTGGGGTTGGTCATGTCGTCTCCTGACTAGGGTAGCCTAATCCTCAGCCTGAATACCCAAAAACCCTAAGCCCCAAACCCTAAACCCTAAGCCCACTCTGCGACGGAACCCAGGTACAGCCAGCCCCGGCCGTGCCGTTGTTGCGCCGGGTCCTGGCGGCGCCGCTGGGTTGCTCGGCGGCCCCCGCAAGAACTGCTTAGGTTTGGTGGTGGCCTTGACCCCGAAACCCTAAACTCGAGACCCTAAACCCGAAACCTAAACTCTACAAGGCACCCCCGCAGGAATAGTCTGCTCAAGACCTCGTTTTAGGGTTTAAGGTTTTAGGCTCGTTGAAGGGTTGGTTCGAGCCAGCGGACAAGTCTTTGGGCGAGGGAGGCAAGCAAGGCGTTTATGGTATATAAGGGGGAAAAAAGCCCGAGAACTCAGCATTTCAACCACGAAACCCCCAGAAACAAAACTCCAGGGTTTTTGGGGTATATGCCGTAGAGTTTAACTGTTCATAACCCTAACGCTTAAACCCCCAACAACGCATCTAAATCTAACGCTTGAACCCTAAATTAAAGCAAAACACCTAAACCTGAGATCCTAAACCTTAAACCCTGACCCTTAACCTAAACCCTCATTAGGAATCATCCAGACCACTCCTCCCTGCGGAAAGAGGCCCTGAAGTATTACTTAACACCCGCCACTTAGGCCTTCCGGGGCCAAGGCAACCCATAGACAGTAAACCCTAAACCCTAAACCCTAAACCCTAAACCCTAAACCCTAAACCCTAAACCCTAAACCCTAAACCCCAAACCCTAAACCCTAAACCCTAAACCCTAAACCCTAAACCGAGACCCCTCTCTTCCTGCTCGCTTGCAGGCTGCGCCAACCCGCTACGCATGTCTCTTCGACCACTTTAAGACAAGCATAGGCGGCGCATGGCAGCGAAGAGAAGCCTAAACCCTAAACACTAAACCTTAAACTCTAAACCCTGAAGCTTAAACCCTTAACCTGAAACCCTAAGCCCTGAACACTAAACCTTAAACTCTAAACCCTGAAGCTTAAACCCTTAACCTGAAACCCTAAGCCCCTTTTTGACGAATCCCGGCCGTCTGCCGCCCAGGGCATCTTATGGAACCCGCAGCCCGGGACCCGACGCGTCAGCGTCTCTTCCTGCCGCAGGCAGCGTTCATAGAGCAATAGTGATAGTAAGAATGATCAGAGTACTCATCATCAAAAAGACTTGTATAATAGCAGTTATCACAATAATAGTTCGCAGAACAGAAATTAAAAATGTTATATTGTTTACTACAGCAGTTAACGCCGTTTAGAAGTTTTCGACTCATGTTGCTGGCAGAATTTGCATGTATAAGTGGGTGCAGATCTTTCTCGTGAACTTTGTTGTTTCTTTTCTTCCTTCGCGAACTTTTGTTCGTCTTTTTGTATTGGAGGGGGGGGGGGGTTGGGGGGAAGCCTATATTTCTCTATTTTAAGAGGAAAGCCTCAATTTTCTTACTTTCCTTGGTTCTCCTGGGAGAAACTCTGTTGCCTCGTAGGTTCGTGCGAATTTGCATAAGATTCGCATGAGTTTCGTTAATTTTCTTGGCGTTGAGCAAAACTCTCTCGCCTCTGTATTTTAAAAGGCTTTTCCCTAGGGAAACTCTATGGCCTCTGTCTTCTAATAAGATCCCTACAAACCGCAATTCCCCCCGTTGCAAGCAAAATGCTCGCAAGATGGGTTTTGAAAGCATTCCGACGCTTTTCAAGAAAGGGGGGGTTGCCAGTCGCAACACACAATGCTCGCAGGACATGTTTTGTTTGGAAAGGTTCCGATGCTTTCTGTGTAAGTGCCCGAGAGAAAAAAGAAGGGCTGCGGCATGGTTTGGGTCTAGCATAGACCAAATAGACTCTTTTCACGTCAGTAAATCGACTAGTTGTTGACGCGGAAAACAAAGGATGGACGCAACACAGGTGCAACAGCTACAGCAGACAATCGCAGCAATGCAAGTAGAGATAATAGTACTAAGGGCGCAGCAACAGCAGGCAGAACAGGGGCAAGCAGGGGTAGCAGCCCTAGCGTAGCAGAGCTAGCCCAAACGATGAAGGCTAAGGAAAAGGGGCCCGACTCCATAAGAAATCTGTTCGATACCAAAGCCCTAGGTAGACCCGAACGATTCAACAAATGAGTTCCATAGATGGAGTCGGTCGGTCGTAAACTTGTTGGAGTCTGTGTTTGGAGGAAAGTTTGAAGAGGTACCTGAATGGGTACAGGAGCAAGAAGAGAAAGTCAACGACACAGATGTAGACCTGCAGTTTGGTAACAGGCCAACGCCTGCGCCGACGGTTTGATGTCGGCCGGCCGCAAGAGGAACCTCTTGAGGGCAATCTGTCACCAGTGACTCTCAAGGGTTTGGAACATGTGAGACCGGCATAGACCAACTAGACGACCTGATTAGGAGATACGAAGTCCGAAAGAATGATGTGGGTGTGAGAGAGAGAAGTTGAGCGGTGACTTGAAGAGTAGAGCCCTAGAGTTGTCAGTCGCTACAGACCTGGAACAGCATCTTATCCTCAACAAGGCTGGGCTGAACGCATTCTTCATTTCTTTCTTTCTTTCCTTCTTGGTTTCTTTCTTGCTTGCTTTCTTTCTTTCCCGCTTTTTTCTTTCTCTCTCTTTCGCTTCTGTTTCGTTCCTTCCTTTCTTTGTCTCGTTCCGTCTCTTCTTCCTCGATCCTCCCCAGCCCCAAGAGGCCCTCTCTTCGAGAAAGTTGAGGTTTTCCTAATAAAAACATTGCAAATAGAGGTTTTCCTCCTAAAGTGGGCCTGCAAGAAAAGGGGAAGTCTTCAGGCCAGGCGCTTGCGTCAAGTCTTGATATGATGTCTGGCTCTCAAGTTGAGGGTTGCAGGGAGTGTGAGTGTGTATTTTTATCACATATAGACACACGCACACACACACACACATAGAGAGAGAGAGAGAGAGAGAGAGAGAGAGAGAGAGAGAGAGAGAGAGAGAGAGAGAGCGAGGAGCGAGAGAGCAGGAGAGCGAGCGAGAGAGAAGGAGAGCGAGCGAGAGAGAGCGAGAGAAAGCGAGGGAGAGAGAGAGAGAGAGAGAGAGAGAGAGAGAGAGAGAGAGAGAGAGAGAGAGAGAGAGAGAGAGAGAGAGAGAGAGAGAGAGAGAGAGAGAGAGAGAGAGAGAGAGAGAGAGAGAGAGAGAGGAGAGAGAGGAGAGAGAGAAGAGAGAGAAGAGAGTGAAGAGAGTGAAGAGAGAGAGAGAGAGAAGAGAGAGAAGAGAGAGAGCGAGAGAGAGAGAGAGAGAGAGGAGAGAGAGAGAGAGAGAGAGAGAGAGAGAGCGAGAGAGAGAGAGAGAGAGAGAGAAGAGAGAGAGAGCGAGAGAGAGGAGAGAGAGAGAGAGAGAGAGAGAGGAGCGAGAGAGAGAGAGAGAGAGAGAGAGGAGGGAGAGAGAGGAGAGAGGCGAGGGGAGAGAAGAGAGAAGAGAGAGAGAGAGAGAGAGAGTGAGAGAGAGTGAGAGAGAGAGAGAGAGAGAGAGAGAGAGACAGACAGACAGACAGACAGAAAAAGAGAGAGCCCAAGCCATGCCAGACCACGGAAACATGTCAGCCTGAATATAATGGGCTATCTTGTCTGTGAAGCCCAAGCATGGGGATGTAAGTTCCTTAGTGTCACCAAGCCCGCCCTGCACCAGACAAGGGCAAGCGTGCCATTCCATGGGTGGGGGGGGGGGATACCATGGGGGGGGGGATACCTGGGGGGGGGGGGTGGGGCCCGGGAGTCCCAGACCATAAAGATGGACGTGTGACATGCTTCAATTTCTGAGCTCCCTCCTAGTGGTTACTCTTTCTTCGGTTGTGTTCAGCAAGCCCTTGCAGCATGAAAGACCTGCACGTCACCTACCCTATCCTGAGTCGAGAGTATGGTGACGCTTTGTTTGCTTGGCAGTGGCTGCCGTTGCCCAAACATCCAAACTCGACACGTGAGCTCATGAAGTAGCCCTACAAGCAGTCTCCAACCTGACTCCTACCCAAGCACGAAGATGAGTAGGTTGGGCGAGACCTTCGTGACCCTAGGCATACACCTCAGGTAAAACAGAGAATATCGAGGTTTTCCGAGAAAACTGAGGTTCTCCTAGTAAAAAATCACCTAACAGCAGAGAAAATAGAGTTCCTCCCCCCCCCCCCCCCGGGGCGCCCCAGCCGAAAAGTTCGCGAGAGAAAACAAAGATCGCGAAAAAAACGCCTCCTGTGTTATTCATCATTACCTGTTTGATGTGTGTCTTTTTCTTTCGGGGGATTATGTGCGGGGGCGGGGGATGGGAGGGGTGTAGCTTATCAGGACGTTTTGGGGGGTGGGGGTTCGGGGGGAAGTTGTCAGGGTAGGGTGGGAGGGTAGGTATTTTTCCAGGGTTTGGGGGGCTTAAGGAGTTGGGGCTTAGGCGCTTGTGGCTTTTGGGTCTAGTGTGCTCAGTGTTTGCCCTTGATATTCGGAAAGGGTTAAACCTGCGACGCGAAGGCCTGGCGTCTGATTATAGGGTTGAGGTTTTAGGGTTTAGGGTTGGAGTTTAGGCTTTAGGTTTAGGGTTTAGGTCTAGGGTCCTTGAGGGAGGGGGGCTCCAGGCGGAAAAGGTGTTCAGGACATCCGGTTGTTAGTTGTCAACCCTAAACCCCACAAACCTTCAACCGTAGACCCTCCCTTAAAAATCCCATACCTCGAAAAAGCCTTCAAACCCAAAAGGGTCCTCAAAGCCTCGGGCCCGGGCAACGTTAGTTACATGTCAGGTCGGATAACCCCAGGTTTGAAATCCTAAACCCCACATAAGCTCCAAACCGCAAACCAGAATGATACACCTGATTCCTACCGGCTGACAACAGCCGTCGAAGATTCTTGGATGCTTCCTCGAGGGTAGATTACATGGTTCCTAATACGCCTCCGGACCTGGACTCTCAAGGTAGTTTCATGGGCCCTTATGGCCCCTGACTGTCCTTAAAGGGTCTGAAGTCTGGGTTCTTGGGTTTTGTAGGGTATATGAGGTTTTAGGGGATGTAACTACCCTCAGTTTGACATTGTGGCCAGCAGCTCGCTGTAAGTGGCCTTTAAGCCCCTAAGCGAAACCCTACACCCTCAATTCAGAGAGTTCTAGGGCCTACACCCGAAAACCCGACAGCCCTAAACCCGAAAACCCTACAGCCCTAAAACCCTATGGCCCCAAACCCTGCAACCCTATAACTCTATAACCCTATAACTCTATAACCCCAAATCCCTAAACCCTGCAACCAACCCCCGGTTTTGGGGAGGCGCTGCGCCTCGTGGAGGACTGGGGTATTGTAGGGGGTTGTAGGGTTTTCGGGTTGTAGGGTTTTGAGGGCCTAGGGTTGTAGGGTGTTTTAGGGTTGTAAGGTGTTTTAGGGTTGTAGGGTTCAGGGTTGTAGGGTGGAAAAGGGTTGTAGGGTTCAGGGTTGTAGGGTGTTTCAGGGTTATAGGGTTTTTAGGGCTTAGGGTCGAGGGCTGAGGGTGAGGGTTGAAGGGCCTGGGGGTTCCCTAAGACGCTCAGGGCGTTGAAACAAAATAGGGTCCGGGCGTTTACGGATTGGTGGGGGCCGTTGGGGTGTACTAGTGTACTAGCTTTGCTGCTACGAGGCTACACAACTTCGGCCCGGGAGATACAAACCACCTCGAGAAATATCCCAGGTTTCCCGGGCCATTCGGGGAGGAGCCGTTACACGTCGCCGCCCAAAAGCCTCGGCTTAAGAATGGGCGCTTAAGCAGAGAGACGCCGGGGGCGATCCAGGATGAGATGTGATCACATGTGCCGAGTACCAGCGCCTGCGCAGCCACGCTGAAAACGGTGTGATCACAGCGGGGAGGGGCGCTGCTCCTTAGTCAAAGGGTCTCTGCAGTTCCGGGGTTTGGGTTTCGGGTTCAACCGCAAACCCAGACCCTCTAGACCCGAAGCACAATCCCGAAACCCTAAACCTCAAACCCTAAACCCGAAACCCCATACTCCAAACTCCAGACCCCAAACCCTAAACCCCAAACCCTAAACCCTAACCCCAAACCCTAAACCCTAAACCCCAAACCCTAAACCCTTCGCCCATGGAGCCTCTTCCCAGGACGGCTGCGTGGTGGTGGATGGCCTGCGCGAGCTGGATCCTGCGGCTTTGGTGCCTTCTGAGGCAGAGGCGCGTGGGGGGGGGGGGGGGGGGGGGTGGTTGGGGGGGGGGGGGGGGAGGGGGTGGGGGTGGGTGGGGGGGGTGTAGAACCCTAAACTCTAGACCGTAAACCCTAGTGTTGAAAGAAGTGGGGTTTTCGGGATGGGGGTTAGGTTGTAGGGCTAAGGCTCAAACGCCACATGATTATGCCCCTAATTACATGAACCCTGAACCCTTCAAATCCTGACTGCGAATCCTTAGCGCTCAGCCCTTGCCGTCATCCACGCCCTAAACCCTGAACCCTCTCCGTAAAGTAAGGCAGGGGCTTCCTAAACCCTGAACCCTAGACCCTAGACCTTAGACCTTAAAACGCCCACATAACTCAACCCCAAACCCAAGCCCTCAACCCCTAAATCCCAAGCCATGTACTTGACTAATCCCTAAGTTCCCTAAGCCTCGAGAGCGCCCAAGAACCCGAAACATCCTGAACAGGGGCCAACCCAAGACCCTAAACCCTAACCGGAAACCCAAAACCCTACCCCAAGAGCTCAAAGAACCGAAAACCCCTAGGAGCCCCCGAGCCCTCAACCCTAAACTCGAAATCCTAAACCCGAAATCCTAAACCCTAAACCCTAAACCCCAAACCCTAAACCCTAAACCCTAAACCCTAAACCTCAGACTGCAGGTTCGGGTGCTCCGCGCCGACCGCTCGGATTGCGCGGTCGAAGCGCCCGGCGATGTGTACCTGACGCCGGGCTCAGTTGGAAGGGGAGGGTTTAGGGTTTAGGGTTTAGGGTTTAGGGTTTAGGGTTTAGGGTTTTGGGTTTGGGGTTTGGGGTTTGGGGTTTGGGGCTAGGGTGTAGGGTGTTTGGGGTTCAGGGTTTGGGGATTGTGGTTTGGGGGTTAGGCCGGCCTCACGGCCAGCTCTTGTTGTGGCTTTTCTTTGGTTGGTTGAGCGTTCAGACCCTGCACCCGAAACCAAGCTCCCACAAGCTCGCCAGTGACGATGCCAGCATGCGGAGACAACGCGCCGACGCTGTCATCCTTTGCAATCCGCACTGTGACAACCTGCTGGAGAAAGCTTCCCCGGTCGTGCGATTGAGGCCTTCATGTCGCCCAACACAGTGGCGTGGCATGGCAGACTCCAAGCCTTGTTCCTATATTGCGCCGACACCTAAACACCCTACAAGCCTGAAATCCCTTATGCAAGGGTTTTTAGGGCTTAGACCCCCTTGGCCTAAGCCCCAAACCCCTAAACACGAAACCCTTTATGTGTTAGGTAAGTTCTTCCAGAACCTCAGGCCTTCAAAATGAAACATTCTTCTGAGGGGGGGGTGGGTGACGGGGAGGGGGTGGGGGGGGGGGGCTGGGGGGGTGGTTGGGGGGGGGGGGGGGGTGGGGCCTTACCCGCCCCCTGACCCCCTCCCCCACCCGCACTTGCAAGTTTGGTCCCCCTTAAAAAACTCTTAAACCCTAGACCCTAAGTAAGCCCTAAACCCTTAAAGCCGAGGAAGTTCTTCAAGCCACGGGGCGTCGTCACCTCACACAGCGAGAAGTCGAGCAGCCGGCCCGTGATCGCTAGCTCCTCGTCCTTTGACGATAAAGCCTAAAACCCTGAAACCCTGACAACTTCAACACGTAAAGCCGAAACCCTAAAACCCGGAAGCCCTAAGCCAGAAACCCTAAACCTCAAACCCGAACTCCTAAACCCTAGCTTCTGGCTGCTCGGGGGCGGGTTTAGGGTTTGAGGGTTTCACGGTTTAAGGGCTTAGGGCTTCGGATTTAGGGTTTGGATTTGGCGTTTTTTGGCGTTTAGGCATAAAAAAGATTAGGGTTCCGGATTTTTTAATGGTCAGGAATTTAGAGGTTTTAAGGGTCTAAGAGTTTAGAGTTCAGGGTTCACGGTTTTAGGGGTTTAGGGCTTAGCATGTAGCAGTGCACGGCCGCGCCCCATGCCACACAGGGCCTACGGCATTTCTCCCAAAGCAACCCTGACTTTTTTCGGGGGTAACCAGGCTTGCAAGGTAAGCCCTGACCCTAAGCCCTAAACCCTAAACCCTCACCAAAACCCGGAGCCCTTGTATCGATGTCGATGTCCTTGTGGACGCTGGGCGGCCTGTGGTTGCTGAACTCCACCCCCGCTCCTGCGCAGCCGGCCTCCCAGCTCTCAGCCCTCAACCTTAAATCCCTAAATCCCCTAACCCCCAAACCCGAAACCCTAAACCCTAAACGCTAAACCTCAAACCCGAAACCCTAAACCCCCGCAGTCCCTAGTAGACCACTGAATCCCGACAACCCAAAGCCCAGTGCCCTCAGCCGAGGCTTGTATCCTCCGGGGTCCCCGGGCTCCCTCCACAATGCGGGCCGGCTGGACGGAAGGGCATGGAAGGGCTAGGGTTTAGGGTTGAGGGTTTAGGGTTTAGAGTTTAGGGAGGGTTTAGGGTTTAGGGTTTAGGGTTTAGGGAGGGTTTAGGGTTTAGGGTTAGGATTGAGGAGTTTAGGGTTCAGGCTTCACGAGTTTAGGGTGTAGGGCTTGGGGGTTGGGAGTTCAGGGCTCAGGGATCAAGAGTTTGGGGTGTAAGGTTGTTGAGTTTGGGGGCTTAGGGTCTAGGAGTTTAGGGTTGGGATGTTCCCCCTTATACTAACAGTCCTGAATAGGGATTATAGTACCCCTCATTTTCATCCCTATGAAGGACTGTTAGTATAAGGGGGAACAAGTTTAGGGCTTAGGGTTGAGGATTTTAGGGTTTAGGGTGTAGTCCCGGTAAGACGTGTGACGAATGTTTTCGTAGATGTTTGCATATAGCCCAAACATGGAAAGTCAAAGGGAGTTTGGGGTTAGGAGTTTAGGATTATCAGGATTCTAGGGGTTAGGGTGTAGTCAAGAAGGACAGTCAAACAAAACCACCCCCCCCCACCATGTTCCTAAACCCTCAACCCTAAACCCGGAACCCGGAACCCTGAACCCTAAACTCACCGTTTCCATGGCTTTAAGACGAGTATCATTGGGAGGGCCTTGGGATTGGCGAGTTCCGGGTTTAAAGCCTGGAGTTTACAGCTCGGACGCAAGACAGCTTCTATGTGGTCGGTTTAGGTTTTAGGTTTTAGGTTTTAGGTCTTAGGGTTTAGGGTTAGGGTTACTATATAGCCCTGCTCTCACCCTGAACTCATGGAAGCCTGAGACAGCGTTACCCTGCATTGGTCAAGCTGTCTTTAACTCCTCAAGGTCGGAGCCCTGAGCCCTAAACCCCCAAGACCTCAACCCCAAACAGCAGGGTTGAGGGACAGGAGTTTTAGGGTTCTCTAGCTTAGAGGGCGTCGATTTTTTCCCTTTAAAGCTGAGTTGCCTGGAAGAAGGGGCCACTTTAGCAGCCCATTGCTCACAATTACATACCCCCAACGACTGCATTTCCCTATAGCCGAAATCCGAAAACAACAGGACCGCGATAGCGAGGGCCTGCTGCTGCTCACCACGGACGGCCACTTCACTCATTTCGTGACCGCGCCCGAGAAGTCTTTCGAGAAGGACGCGCACGATGCCGGTGTGCAGCATTTCTTGGGGTTGAGGGTCTCGTCGGGGTATGCATGTGTAGGGAGTGGGGGCCCGTGGGCCCGGGGGGGTGGGGGGGGGGGGGTGATTTATCTTTATTCTCTTAAATTTGTGTTGCGCTGTACCCCTTGACCCTACAGTCTGACAGCAAATACGGATTACTTCCGCATCTTGCTTTGACATAGTTCTTGGGCTTCAGGTTTTAGGGTTGGGGTCTAGTGGTTTAGGGTTTGGGGTTCAGGGTTGAGTGGTTTATGGGGTTTCGCATTTTGTGGTTTGTTGAATTCGAAGAACACTTCGTGCCCCCAGTTCCTGCTTCAGAGGAGTATGTGGCTCTCACCTGCTGCGCCAAGGCTGGGCCGCCCAGGAAAGGGTTTTGGGTGTAGGATTGAGGTTAGGGTTTGGGGTTTTTGTTTAGGGTTTACGGTGTAGGGTTTGGGGTTTAGGGTTTGGGGTTTGGGTTTTGGGGTTTGGGGTTTGGGGTTTAGGGTTTGGAGCTTAGGTCTGGCCGTTTGGGGCATTTGGGACGCTCTGATGCTTTGGGGTTTGAGGGGCTTATCCTAGGTAGGATGAGGGGGACCCTTAAAAGGGAACCCCTTCTTAACCCTCTTCTGGCTCTCTTTAACCGGGACCTTATTCAGAGGGTCTATATCCCCAAGGGTCCCCCTAATCCTATCCCCTAGCTTATGTGTTGGGGGTACTGGGTTCCGGGTTTTGGGCACGTTGGGCCATAGTGCGGGTTGAATGTTGAAATTTCGATTCGGGCCTGTGCCGCCTGTCATGCCCGGTTAAAAAACCCTAAACCCTAAGCAGCATGGTCAACGTGAGACCTGACAGCGGTTTACGGTTTAGGGTTTAGGGTTTAGGGCTTCTATGGTTTAGTAGGGTTCAAGGGCCTTGACATCTTCGTGCCTGAAGACTGGTAGTTTGAGGCCCGCCCAACCCCCGCAAACCTCTAAGCCCCGAAAAGCCCAAAGGCCCCACATCCTAACGCACTGAATTCTCAACCCGAAGCCCTAAACCCTAAAACTCCAAACCCAGTCCAAACCATAAACCTTAAACCCTAAACCCTAAGCCCTAAACCCTAAACCCAGAACCCTGAACCCTGCATCCTAAACCCTAAACCCCTAAACCCCTAAACCCCTAAACTCTAAACCCTAAACCCTAAACCCTAAACCCTAAACCCTAAACCCTAAACCCTAAACCCTAAACCCTGAACCCTGAACCCTGAACCCTAAACCCTAAACCCTAAGCCGTTGCCTTCCTAAGGATGGGGCGCCGCCCTCCAAGGAGTGCCTGAGCCGCCTGGCGCCTCGGATGGCATTTCAATCGCCCCCGCGCAGGTCTGGGTCTAAAGGCTTCGGGGTACACCCTAAACCCTAAACCCTAAACCCTAAACCCTATACCCTAAACCCTAAACCCTAAACCCTAGACCCTAGACCCTAGACCCTAAACCCTAAACCGTAAACCCTAAACCCGAAACCCTAAACCCTAAACCCTAAACCCTGAAGCCTATATTTACACCGTTAAGCTCTACACCCTAAACCTAAACCCTACACGTTCAGTTGACAGTTGAGGAGGAGGTTTGGGAGCCCAGCGCCCTAACGTTTTTCGGGAGGTGACCAGGAGGTTTGAGGATTTAGGGTTAGCCCTGCGTAACATGAGCCCTACGTCCTAGGCCCTAACGTCCAAAGCCCTAAGACCTAAACCTTAGGCCCTAAACCTTAAACCCGAAACCTAAACCCTAGATCCTCGCTTTTGCCACCAAGCCCCAAGTTCTAGGATTGGGCTGTGGTCGTTGAGGGCCTACACTTGAGGTGCTTGGGATTTGGGTTTAGGGCCGTTTAGGGTTTAGGGTAATGCGTTTGGAGTTTAGGATCATAGGTATGGGGTGTATGCGAAGTCGGGTCGGTTGCCTGGTCCAACCGGTCTCCCCGGAGAAATTCACCGCCACGCCCCGTACGTACTGAGGCTCTGTCGTTTGGATCGGTAGAATCCATGTTTTTCCACCCCTCCACTATGTCCTCCCGTTGGCTCGCTTATGAAGTAGTCATGCCTGTGAAGAGTCCTTTTCTGCATGCGTAGGATGGCAGTTCATCAAGTGTAGGGTCAGGGATGAACATGCGCAAGGTCATGGGTAGACATTCGCGGGGGGGTGGGGGGTGATATCTACCTCGAGTAAATTTTTGAAGTGCAGTTACGATGCTTCCAGCCTTTGGTAGAAGCATCCATGGACCATCAAGTAGGACTTAGCCCGGGGGAATGATGGGGTTGATTGGACGTTTTGCGAAGGTGGAGGGCATCGAGCTGTCCGATGGCCATGTAGCTACTTGGGATCGCACAACCTCTGAACCCCTAAACCCCTGAACCCCGAAACCCCTAAACCCTAAGAACCAAAACCCCTGCAGACCGAAACCTGAACTGAACGGAACGCTCGAGATGGGGACTGCCTCGAATAAAAAGTCTCTAGAGCCCTTGTTGCTGTGTTGCCGTGCTTTCCCTGTTCTCAGGGTTTTTAGCTAGGGCGTAGAGGGTTTAGGGGGGAGGGTTTAGGGTGTAGAACCTCTGAAGGCAGGCGATTCTTATCGGTTGCACGTTTCTAGGGTGCAGCGAAGGGAGGTCTGACACTTGTTGCTTTTGAGCGCGGGAACCTCAGACCCCAAAGCCGAAACTACGCGACACCCCTATAGTCCCTTAGAACCTAAGTGAAACCTCAAATCCCTGCCCTACATCCTTAAGCCCTAAACCTTTAAGCCGTAAAGCCATGAAAAACCAAAAACCCCGAAACCCAAAACCCTACGTTGAACCCCAAACCCTAAACCTGAAGACCCTGAACCCTAAACCCTAAACCTGAAGACCCTGAACCCTAAACCCTAAACCTGAAGACCCTGAACCCTAAACCCTAAACCCTAAACCCCAAACCTTAAACCCTAAACCCTAAACCCTAAACCCGAAACCCGAAACCCGAAACCCTTGTCCACAGCTTTCGACGAGGCCAAGGCGCTGGCCGCCGAGGTCGTCGCCTTCGACGGCCGCTTCGCGCGGCTTCGCATCGTGGTGACTGAGGCCCGGCAGCGTAGGGTTCAGGGTCTAGGGTCTAGTGTTTAGGGTTTAGGGTTTAGGGTTTAGGGTCTAGGGTTTAGGTCTAAAGGATTTTAGGGGTTTAGGGGTCTTCAGGCGTTTCGGGTTGTAAGGAGGCCTTGGGGTTGGAAGTTGTTGCTATTTGGCGGAACCTCCAGGGCGCAACGCGATTCCCAACCCAAGAGTATCGGCTGCAGCTATATACCAACTTGTTGAAGAGGGCTTAGGGTTCAAGGTTTCGGGGGCTTAGATTTTGCAAGTGGCCGAGGCTGAGAGAGCCCCCAAGCTCTAAAACCCTGAAGCCCTGAAGCTTGGATGTTCCCCCTTTTACTAGCAGTCCTTGATCGGGACTATAATCGGGGGTACTATAGCAAAATCTCTATTAAGTATTGTTAGTATATAAGGGGGAACATCCCACGCCCAAAGCCCCAACCCTCAGTCCCAAGTCCCCAAATCCCCCAAACCCTAAGCCTTAAGTCGCTAAATCCCTAAGGCTTGCGAGTCCTTAACCTAAATCCCTAAAGCTTAAACCCTAAATCCCAATAAAGCCAACAACCCGAAGCCGAATCATCGCCAGGGCCGTTTTCGCATGGTGCGGCGGATGCTGCGGGGCTGCGGCTACTGCTGCAACCTGGCCTTTCGGATTTGGGTATTTCCCAAAATAGGGGTACCCCTTTGATACCCCAAATAGAAAAGAATCCCCTTAAAGGGACCCCCAAAAAGGGTACCCCTATTTTCGGAAACCCCCATTTCGGGGTTCAGGGGCTCTCAGGGGTTTTAAGGGGCTCTCGAGGGTTTGCGGGCTTTATTTGAGAGTTCCAGGGTGATTTGGAGTTTAGATTCAGCTTCGGTTGGCTTCTGAACGTGTTTGGTTTCGTGCCTTAAGCCCTATCAACCCTGAGCCCCAAGCGCCCTAAACCCTAAACCCTAAACCCTAAACCCTAAACCCTAAACCCTAAGCCCCAAGCGCCTAAGTTGCGAAGGCATGCAGCTGCTTCGGGTTCGCACCTGTGGCATCGGATCTGCAGCGCTGCGGCCGCCTTCGCTCCAGGACTGGAACCCCTGAACCGTAAACCCTACCCTGAACCCTGAACCCTAAACCCTAAACCCTAAACCCCAAACCCTAAACCTTAAACTCTAAACCCTAACACCCTCACACCCTAACACCCTAAAACCCTAACACCCTAACACCCTAACACCCTAACACCTGAAACTCTGAACCGAAAATCCAAAGCCTGAAGCCCATGAACTGTTGAACCCCTGAACCCCAAACCCCAATCAAACCCTACAGTTGGGATGTTCCCCCTGATGCTAGTCCTTATTCCCTACAAAGGACTGTTAGAATAAGGGGCAACATCCCAGCCTACAGCCTGAAACCTCTGAACCCTAAACCCAAAACCCTAACCCCTCGCCCCTAACCCCTAAACCCTAAACCCTAAACCCTAAACCCTACACCTTTTTCCCTAAACCCTAAACCCTAAACCCTACCTGTGAGGAGGCAGCCTTCGAGGCCAACCACAAGGCGGGCGGCCGATTTTCTCGGAGCAAGGTCGACACCCTAAACCTTAGACTGAAGGCTTAAGCGTCAGTTAGAAGGGGTACCCCAAGGCTGCAGACCAGCGGGATCCCGGGGGGGGGGCAACACATCCCAAGCTTTTCCAAGATTGGAAAAATGGCCGGTTCCACTAGCAAGCATACACCGATGTTCATGGCAGGCACGAACCACTCATTTTGCTTTGCCTCGAGGCCCGTAGGAATCCCCCTGACCGGCCTAAGAGTTTGTGCGGCCAGGCCCTGCGGCTCAAAGAAAGAAGCATGCTGTTGAAGCGAGTCTAGGCCTAAACCCTGAAAGATCTAGGTTAGGGGTGGCTTTGCCGCCCTACACGGCGTGGGGTGGGAGAAAAGTGTTAGGTGGCTTCATAGCTGCCCCTTCGGATTTTGCGAAGCTTTCGAGGCTACTCTGCATCCCCAATCTTCTCAAGTTCTTCACAGCTCCTACGCCAGGTTCGCAGCAAACCTTCAACCCTCTACCCTCAACCCTCTAGCCGCAACCCTCAATCCTCAACCCTCAACCCTAAACCCTAAACCCTAAACCCTAAACCCCAAACCCTAAACCCTAAACCCTAAACCCTAAACCCTAAACCCTAAACTCTGATTAACCCTAACCTCAGCTTACACCACCGAGGTCTCCCCGTCCGTGGCACCAGCTAGCGCAGCGCGGGATCCAGAGAGGCTCTTTCCAGGGGTGGCGCGGCCTTTGAGCCCTAAACGCTCAACCCTAAACCCTAAACCCTAAACCCTAAACCCTAAACCCTAAACCCTAAACCCTAAACCCTAAACCCTAAACCCTAAACCCTAAACCCTAAACCCTAAACCCTAAACCCTAAACCCTAAACCCTAAACTCTCAACCCCAAACCCTAAACCCTAAACCCTAGACCCTAGACCCTAAACCCTAAGCCCTGACACTGAAACCCTCAAAACCCCAAAGCTGGGTTGCTGTTAAGGATCTTGACTTACTTTAAGTTACCTCAACAAGTGAAGTCCTACCACAGATCTCTTTGATTCTATAGTTCCTGAACAGCAGCCCAGAAAATGGTGGGCCTTTTGCACGCTAAGGAGTTTGCGGCGGTCACGCCGGCAGAGGTTGCCGACATCTACAGGGAGTGCCTGGCAAAGGTTCCACGAAACAGAGGCCGGTTTTGCTCAACGCCTTGAGGTCTGTAATGAGGGTAGTACTTCTGCATATGGGACTTGGAACTACATACGTATACATATGTATGTGTTTATACAGTTAGATTGATGTTTGGGTTGCATGGGGTAGTAGGATCAGGGTCCCTCATGTAGGCCCTAGAATCAGGTGCGACCAGCTGGTCAACTCCTTGAAGTGTGGGCACAGTCCTTGCGAGAGGCTTGAGGACATGGGCGAAGAGGCCAAGCCAGAGCACGGACCGGTAGCGCAAAGACGAAGTGCTTCCCCACGCTGTTGCGGATGCTGCGCTGGGCGGGGAAAGTGTGACCATCGTCGTTGGCCCTTTCTGCCTTTGTGGGCGGGGGCGTTGCTCAAGGAGATGTTCGTGATGAAGGGCCTGGTCTTTGATGCTTGGGGCCGCGATGACAAGTGACGTGGCAAAGTTGGCAGCTGATGTTTTCACACGAAGCCCTTGGTATGTAGTTCCATTTGTTCCTGTTTGTCACCAGAAGTATCGGAGACTTTGCTTATTAAGAGACCAGTTGCAGTCAGATAACAGCAACGACTCGCGTAGAAGTGCTGTTGGAGAAGAGCAAACGGTTTCCGCTGTAACCCCATAGCTCGCCCTCCCTCGCGAAGATACAGCAGATCCCCTTGAGCACCCATGTGCCTGAAACTGTTTGTAGTTGCAGACGTTTCCCCGGCACAGCGTCCCTTCTTTGGTGTTTCTGTGGTTCTGTGGGGGAAGACCGGGCGCTTGAACCTTGCAAAGCTCGAGGCCGTGCTGTCACTGGCAAGCCGCAGCCCTCCAAGCAGCCCGAAGCAAGAGTCGGGCACGGAGCAAACGCGGCAACTTCCCGTAAGATGCCTTCCCGCTGGTCCTGCTGCTTTGGTGCTCTGGGCTTCCGCCAGGAGAGAGGTAATTAAAAAATGGAACGCAGCTCGGGATGCAACTGAGGTTTAGGGTTTAGGGTTTAGGGTTTAGGTTTTCCGATGAAGACGGGATGGGCTCCGCAAGCTTGCTTGGCGCCTACTGGCGAGCGTTAAGGGACGAAAGGAGGGCGGCCTCTTATAAAGGGACCCCCTGGGGTTACGTAGGGCTCGTTGCGGGCTACGTAGGCTCTATCCAGACGACGCAAGGTACCTAAACCCCATCATCAACCCTAATCCTTGAACCCTGCTTCAAGGGTTCGAAAAGCTTGATGGGTCACGCGGCTCCCCCTTCCAGGGCCATTTGTTCAAGCCCAGCAGGGCAGCTCCCCCAGACCCCAAACCCAAACCCCTAAGCCCCATCACCTAGCCCCGAAATCCTAGACCCTAACCCCACATCCCGAACCCTAAACCCCGCACCCTAAACCCTAAATCACCCCAAACCCGAAGCCCTAAACCCTAAACCCTAAACCATAAGCCCTAAACCCTGAACCCCTAAACCCTAAACCTACGTCTCCATGCCTTGGGCCGGATCCAGCCCGCTGCGTTGGCTGCTCGCGGCCTCCCCCGTGGCGGCCTTCGACCAGCGATGCTACGTGCGCCCTGGACAACTTAGGGTTTAGGGTTCAGGGTTTAGGGTTCAGGGTTTAGGGTTTTGGTTTTTGGGGTTTGGGGTTTGGGGGGTTTAGGGTAAGGGTTCTAGGGTTCTAGGGTTGCTTGAGGGTAAAGGGTTTCGGACTTAGGGGTTTGGGGTTTATTTTTTCAAGATCTAGGCTCTAGTGTTTTTAGGATTAGGATGCGAGGGTTCTAGGATTTAGGCTAGAGGTTTTTAGGGTTAGGGTTTTAGGGCTAGTGTTTCGGGCTTAGGGTAGGGTTTAGGGTGCATGGTTTCAGGGTTTTGGAGTACTGGGCCTGGTTTTTTTGGTCTGTTCGGTTCAGGAACAGCTCCCACTCTGTTCTCTAGACATTGTTGTCTCGTGCTACCTCTTGCTTCATCAGAGCAGGTCTTCGGGGTGCTGAGGGGACCCTAAACCCTAAACCCTAAGCCCTAAACCCTAAACCCTAAACCCTAAACCCTAAACCCTAAACCCTAAACCCTAGACCCCAAACCCTTGGTGCTAAGCCGCAATTTATGGGAGCTCATGATCGGCAATCCAAACCCGGAACCGCTAAACCCTAAACCGAAACCCTAAACCCTAAACCCTAAACCCTAAACCCTAAACCCTAAACCCTAAACCCTAAACCCTAAACGCTAAAGCCTAAACGCTAAAGCCTGAACCCTAAAACCTGAACCCTAAACCCTAAACCCTAAACCCTAAACCCTAAACCCAAAAACCCAAAAGCCCTAAACCCTAAACCCTAAACCCCAAGCCCCAAACCCTAAACCCTAAACCCTAAACCCTATCCACAATCACTTCTGCTAAGCGAAGGAAAGAACACCCCTCAACCGGTAGAGCATCAAAAACGGTGCAGAGGCTTCACGCGAAGCAGAACACGAAAACCCTATCTACGTTTAGTGCTTTGCATTTAGGCTTAGCCCAAAACTCTAAACCCCCAATAAGCTCTCGACCCTGTGAAACCTCAACTAAACTGTGCTCCGTAAACACAAGTCCCAGAAGGCCCAATTCTCGAAAAGCTAGGCCCCATCTAACGCCTGAAAGCAATTCCAACTCTAAGCTTTAGGGTTAGGGTTTAGGGTTTAGGGTTTCGGGTTTCGGGTTTCGGGTTTAGGGTTTAGGGTTTAGGGTGTAGGGTTTAGGGTTTAGGGTTTAGGCTTTTGGTGTTTAGAGTTCAGGGGTTAGGGTTTGGGGTTTAGGGTTTAGGGTTCAGGGTTTAGGACCGATTAGGGTTTCAGGGTTCGGGGTTCAGGGTTTAGGGTTTAGGGTTTAGGGTTTAGGGTTTAGGGTTTAGGGTTTAGGGCTTAAAGGCTTCCACTGTACGCCCCCCATATAAGAGCACTGAAAGTCCTCCAACCCAAGGCCCTGTAAGAGCCCGTGAAGTCCTCCAAGCCTGAAGTCGTCTGGCCCTCAATTCTATGTAGGAGCCCCTGCCTAAAAGATCCCAAGACCGATATGAGCCCCTGACAAAAACATTGCCCTTTACGTTCTGCAGGAATTTGTAGGATCCTTAGTTGACGCCTACTACATCCTGAAGGGGATGCTGGTCATTGGATCCATCCTAACTACCTCACCCGTTGGGCAGCTTGGGGTCCCGTGATACCCCAAACTCTACGCCCTAAGCTGACTTGGGGTTAAGGGTTAGGGAACAGAGCCCTAAACCCTAAACCCTAAACACCAAACCCGAAACCCTAAACCCTAACACTCCCAGAATCTTCTCAAAAAGCGTCAGCGGGGCCCGAGGCACCCTTCAGAGGCCCCGAGCGTGGAGGGCAGAGACGAGAGCCCGAAGCCCTGGAACCTCCGGCAAGCTCCAAAATACTCCCCTACCTAAACCCTAAACCCTAAGTTTTTCAATCCCTAAATCCCTAAATCCATAAAATCCCTAAGTCCCTAAGTCCCCAAATCCCTAAATCCCTAAACCCTGGACCCCCAAACCCATAACCCCCCCCTAACGCTGGCCTAGAAGAGTTGTAGGAGCTTGGGGGCAATGTGGATTTAGGGTTGAGAGCCTGGCGCTTAGGATTGTTTAGGGTGCAGGGCTTGGTGGTAGGTGTGTTGAGAGCAGGGTCTTTGAAGTTTTTGAGAAGTAGGGGTTTAGGGTTTGGGGCTTAGGGTTTTGGGAAGTAGGGTTTAGGGTTTAGGGCTTTGGGGGACTCCTTTTTTTTTGGAGGGGTTTGGGTGGTTTAAGGGCTTGAGGCCTGAGCCCTAAGAGCCCCAACCCCTGCACCGCGGGATGGCTGCAAGGGGCTGTTTTGCGTGGTGAGACCGCCAACCCAGCAAGCTAGCAAGGTGCCAAGGCATCATGCCCTAAACCCCAAACCGTAAACCCTGAACCCTGAACCCTGAACCCGAAACCCTAAACCCCAAACCCTAAAGCCTAAACCCCAAAACCCAAAGGGCAAAGCCCAAAGCCCAAACCCCAAACCCAAACCCCAAACCCCAAACCCGAAACCCTAAACCCTAAACCCCAAACCCCAAACCCTAAACCCTAAACCCTAAACCCCAAACCCCAAACCCCGAACCCCGATTTTTCCCCAAGCATCAACCCACAGGCCGGCCCGCAGTGTGATGCGGCCGACCCCTGCCGAAGCAACTGCTGGAGCCAGGTCTTCAGTCGGCCGCCTCAAAGTCGCAGGGTTTAGGGTCTTAGGGTTTAGGGTATAGGGTTTAGGGTTTAGGGTTTAGAGTTTAGAGTTTAGGGTTTAGCGTTTAGCGTTTAGCGTTTGGGGTTTAGGGTTTAGGGCACCTAATGTCCAGTTTGTCCTCAACCATCCCAGGTTGTTTCGGGCTTTTAGAGTTTCCTTTCTAGTTTTTTTTTTCTTTCGTGTCCGCCTCTTGGGGTTTAGGGCTTCGGGGTGAGGTACTTGCTGTTCCGCGGTCCTCAGTCGGCCGCTTCTCAAAATCTCCCGGGTGTGAAGGCCTTCAGGACTTCCTGAACCCTAAACCCTGAACCCTAAACCCTAAACCCTAAACCCTAAAGCCTTCCTGTCGGATTACAGTGACCCCGTACATAACGTCATGTTCAGCTCCGCACATAGGGACCGCATCATTATTAAGGGAAGACGCAGGGGGATGCAGATCCCGTACTTTCTGGAGACCACAACCCGAAGGCACTTCCCAAGCCACTGGACCAACGACCCTGGGCGAGGCATCTTAGGACCCCACGTAGCCTACGCTGCCATAAATCGTACCCTAGCTGCCTCAGAGAGGGCGCCAATGCGCGCAAGCACAGTGCGCGCACGGCGCTGACAAAAAAAAAACCCTAAAGCCTAAACCCTAAACCCTAAACCCTAATCTGTAAACCCTATGATACCCCAAGCCCTACAAGCCTTTGAGCCCCAGCCGCTTGTGCTTTCACAAGCCGAGCGGTTTTGATGATGTTCTGTTCAAGCTCTTAACGGGTTGCTCTCTAAACTCGGGTCCCTTATTCCCCTGTAGAAGACGAGATACCTAATTTTTAATGGGCGTTTCCAAAATTAGGGGTAACTTATTTGGGTCCTGTTTATAAGGGGATCCTACTATTTGGGGGTCTATATGAGGGGTCCCTTAGTATCGTGAACCCCCAAATAGCTTCGCGAAAGCTATGAACAGTAGCTTCCGGGAAGGCTCTGTGATCTCCGCCCGTTGGGGCGGTTGGGGGAGCGCCGGGGGTTGGGGTTTAGGTTCGAGATTTCGGCTGGGCTGAGTCGGGTCCATCATTCTCACTGCCATTCTTATTTTGAATTGTATCAAATACATGTTCTTATTGTTCTTGTTATGATGTTGTTTTTTTTGTTTCTGGGGGAATGGGGTTGGGGAGGGGTGGATAGGACCTTGCAGCTTAGGAGCCAGCGAGACCAGTCTAAGACCCCAATGCCCCAAAAGGGCTCTAGACCGGTTAACCCTAAACCCGAGCCCTAAACCCCAAACCCCAAACCCTAAGTAAACCCTAAACCTAAACCCTAAACACCCTAGTAACCCTGGTACCCTAAACCACAAACGCTCAAAAGTTCAAATGCACGTGGCTGAGGCCACAGCTACTGCTGTGTGGAGTCGCCCTGCTTTTGGTGGGATCAGGCGGGGGCTTTGGTTTTAGGGTTTAGGGTTTAGGGTTTAGGGTTTAGGGTTTAGGGTTTAGGGTTTAGGGTTTAGGGTCTAGGGTCTAGGGTCTAGGGTTTAGGGTTCGGCGTTCAGGGTTTAAGGTTTAGGGTTTAGGGCTTACCCTAAACCCTAACCCCTACACCCGGACAGCCCCCAAACCCTAAACCCCATAAACCCCCCGCCACACATGCGTCAACCGTGAAAACTCAAGAACCGACATGCCTGCAGATTTTCAGGGTATGGGGGTTTTAGGGTTTAGGATTTAGGGGCTTGGGGTTCAGAGTATAGGTTTTAGGGTTCAGAGTTTAGGGTTTAGGGTTTAGGGTTTAGGATTTAGGGGCTTGGGGTTCAGAGTTTAGGGTTTAGGGTTTAGGATTTAGGGGCTTGGGGTTCAGAGTTTAGGTTTTAGGTTGTGGGGTTTACCAATCTGCATGGGACTTCTCTTGCAGGCGTCCTGTTTCAAGGGGATCGCTCGACCCAAAAAGCCCCCTCTAAACCTTAAATAAGCCCTGACTCCCCCCAAGCTCCCCACCCGCCTAGGCCCTCTACTCCCTCTAAGCCCTCTAAGCCCTCTGAGCCGTCTAAGCCCT
The DNA here is from genome assembly GCA_905221605.1 of Symbiodinium natans. Taxonomy (NCBI): domain Eukaryota; class Dinophyceae; order Suessiales; family Symbiodiniaceae; genus Symbiodinium; species Symbiodinium natans. The sequence continues at coordinate 105,105 of CAJNDS010002315.1, forward strand.
CTAAGCCTTCTAAATCCTCTAAGCCCTAAACCCTAAAGCCGCTAAACCCTCCAAACCCCCCAACCTGCAAAACCCTAAACCCTAAACCCTAAACCCTAAACCCTAAACCCTAAACCCTAAACCCTGAACCCTAAACCCTAAACCGTAAACCCTAAACCCTAAACCCTAAACCCTAAACCCCAAAAACCCTAAACCCTAAACCCTAAACCCTAAACCCTAAACCCTAAACCCTAAACCCTAAACCCTAAACCCTAAACCCTAAACCCTAAACCCTAGACCCTAGACCCTAAACCCTAAACGACAAGACCTCATAGCATCCCCAGCTCCTGCAAGGGCCTCGACCTACCAGTCGTGCGAGCCGACGCGGCGCAAAGCGGTGTGGCGTGCTGGCGGCAAATACTTCTTGCTGCTTCTTAGCTCTCAGTAGGTTAGGGTTTGGGGTTTGGGGTTTGGGTTTTGGGGTTTTGGGGTTTTGGGGTTTGGGGTTTGGGGTTTGGGGTTCTTAGTATGGAATGAGGGAGATTCATCTGAGTAGTTCTCTCCCCTGGTTCCGAAAGCCTTTTCTGCAAAATGGTCCCAGGCCAAACCCGAAGCCCTAAACCCTAAATCCTGAACCCCAATGACAACCCCGAAGCCCTAAGCATTCCAAACTTAGAGGTTCAGGGTTTAGGGTTTAGGATTTAGGGTTTAGGGTTTAGGACCTAGCCTACGCCCTACAACCCGAAGCCCCCAACACCCTAAACTCCTGAAGTAAGCCCTAAAACCCTGAACTCCAAACTGTACCCTATGAAGCCCTAAGACGCTCATCTCCGAACTGAATCCTTGACCTTTAGTCCTAACCCCAAACCCTAAACCCCAAACCCTAAACTAAACCCTAAAACCCCAAAACCCAATGACTCTAAAACCCTAAAGCCCTAAAGCCCTAAAACCCTAAAGCCCCTGAAACCCTCCAACCCGCCAAAGGTCTGTCGCTACCTCTGCCAAGCAGAGCCGCGTGGCTTGGCCCAGCCTGGAAGAGCCTTAGATCAGATCTGCGCGTTTTTGGGTTTCAGGGTTCAGGGTTTAGGGTTCCGTCAGGAGTTAGGGTCTAGTGTTTAGGGGCCCTTGGGACCTTTCACATTTTCCCTTAATGGGTTTAAGAGAAACCATATTCAGGAATATTTTTCAGAGGGTTTTAAGGGCCATCCTAGTTTGGATCTTCGCTTTTCAGGCTTCAGGACTTAGGGTTTGGGTTTTCGGCGATAGGATTCAGGGCTTAGGGTTTGGAGCTTTGGGGCTTTAGGTTTGAGAGTTTTGGGCTTTCGGGTTTTAGGGTTTTGGGTGTGTGGGTTGTCTGGTTTAGAGCTCCAGGTTTTCAGGCTTAAGCGTTGTTGGTTCTGGGGTTTTTGGGCCGGGCTTTTGAGGTTTAGGGCTTAGGTTTTTGAGATTCAGAGCTGTACTTGTTAGAGGTTTGGGCTTGGGGCCTTTTAGGGTTTGGGGGGGGGGGGGGGGGGGTCGGTTTCGGTCAGGTTTTGGGGTTCGCAAGCTCTAAACCCTAAGCCCTAGGTTTGACTGTAAGTCCTTCGTGAGTTTTTTTTTGTAGTTACTCCTGGTGAATGCATCTGGAGTGCGTGCTTGGTCCTTCGGGGCGGCGCACGGCTCTGCGTTCTCTTTCTTCTTTCAAATTTCGGATCACATATGTGAGCGATTAAGTTCGCCGCGCAATATGCGTGTCTTTCCTCTCGCTACGTTCGGACGCCGAGCAGCGCTTCAAAGTCAAAAAGTCAAAGCTGGTGAATGCAGTAGTGGCGATACCACTGCTGGAGCTGCTGGACTATCTAAGGCGAAAGACGCACCATCGCACGATGAGTTACCTTGGTGCTGATCCCTAAATCCATGCACACTCGATGTGTGCTGAATTTGAGGACGACAGGTCTTCGATCGACATGTTCCACGGGCCTTGAGACGGAACGGATGTACTATGTCCGGCCGCAAAAAATCAGCACACGCACCGGTGGACTGGAGTCCCGTTGCTTCTCAGTAGGAGTGGCAATGTTGAGCAAGCTAAGTCGTTAACGGCGAGGACCGCATCCCTGAAAACTCTCAAGCCTAGACTTAAAGCCCTGAAAGCCAGAAGCCCTGACGTACTGTTCAGGATTTCGGGCCTGAGGCTACACTGTTACACCTACATCCCTACAGCCATAATGCCTCGGCCTCAAAGCGGCTGCTTAAGCCCCAAGCCGGAAACGCCTGGAGCTCAAGCTCTAATGCAAGAAGGATTTTGCCTTCAACCAACAACGCTCGACCCCCCAAACCCCAAAACCCACAAATCCTAAAACCCTGAACCCTGCAAATCCTGTCTTCTAAGGCTCTAAAAACCCTAACACCCCAAAGCAAAACCCCCCCAAACTTCGACAACTCCAAACCCCAAAGCCCCACAACCCCCTAAAACCTTCAGCCCTAAACCCCTAAGCCCCTAAACCCCAAAGCCCTAAAGCGCAACTGTGAGTCGTAGGGTCGATACAATGGTCCCTCTTACTTGTTCGCCAAACCCTAAACCCTAAACCCTAAGCCCTAAACCCTAAACCCTAAACCCTAAACCCTAAAACCTAAACCCTAAACCCTAAACCCTAGATTTCTGAAGTCGGGGCCCTTGGGCTTGATAGGGTGTTACATAAGGTTACCAAAACCCTTTGCCCATGCAAAGGGGCCTTCTTGCAAGTCCCTACGGGTTTAGGGTTTAGGGTTTAGGGTTTAGGGTTTGGGGTTTAGGGTTCAACGCCCAAACTCTACGACCGCCCCTAAGACCCTAGACCCCTAAAGCCCTAAATCCCCAAAACCCTAACACCCAAAGACCCTAATCCCCTAACATCTTCCAAAATCACATCTTCCTCTACAACGCGACAGCGCTTGAACCCCTAAGCCCTTTGAAACCCTACCCTAAATACCTAAACCAAGCCCAAACAAAAGCAAAACAAAACACTGCAAGAACCCTCTTCTTAAACCACCAGAACCCTATAACTCGAAGACCCAAAATAGAGCCCTCAGACCCCAAACAAATCCCCACCTAATCCCGAAACCCTAAACCCCTAAAGACCTTATAACCCCTAAATCCCCGAAACCCTGAAACCCCCAAGAGTGAGGCCGCCAACCCTAAACCCTAAAGCCCAAACCCTATACCCCAAAGGGTTTAGGGTTTAGGGTTTAGGGTTTAGGGTTACCTTAAGTCTTATACCAAGAGTGAGGCTGCCACTTCTGGACCTTCCGGATCCCGGTCTCCGAGAACCTCGACGAGGGCGGGCCTTGCCTGCTCCATGCTGCCGGAGGCCGGGTTTCAGGGAGGTTCAGGGAGTTTGGGGGGGGGTTTAGGGGTGGGTTTTGGGGCGGAGGTTTTCGGGTGTAGGGGGTGGTTTTGGGGCTGGGGGGGGGGGGGGGGGGGGTTTGGAGGGTTTAGGGTTTTGGTGGAGCTTCTGCAGGGTTTGGTGCCGCCAGGCGGTGGCTTGTGAGCCGTGAAGACGATCTGAACTCGACGCACAGAAAGCAGACATCGCAAACGTCTTCGGCAAGTGCAGGGCGACTGGAGTATCTGTTAAAGCTCTGTGGTCACTTTCTAACTCAGAGCCGGCTCGGGTTATTTGGTGTAGGTGTCACTTTGCGCGTACGCGGCTGGGGTGCGCAGACTGGAGCTTCCCAAGCCCCACATACCCTGGATCCTTCCAATACACCCTACTGTAAACCTTGGCCCGAAGCACGTGAACCCGTGAACCCTAAACCCTGAACCTTCATACCCTGAACCCTTGGACCCTCGTTTTTAAGGAGGTAGGGAGGGGGGGGGCTTGGGGGTGTAGAGGGGGGTAGTAGGGAAAGCCATAGAAGTTCAGAAGCGGGGAGGTTGAGGGTTTGTTCTACATAAAAGTCCCCCATAATAGTCGAGTCGAGTTTTTTTTTTGCAGGGCTTCCCCGCCCCCCCTCCCCCCCTCAAGAATTGCTGGATTTAGAGCTAACTTGGATTTACACAACATAAGGGCGCTGGGCCTGGATCTTGTGCAAAGGCTGGGGGGGGGGGGGAGGGTTTCAGGTTTGTGGGCTTACGGTTTGGGGATTCAGGCAGCCTCCGCGCCCCCATCGATCTTTACGTCGCAGGCCCGCGTAGTTTACGCTTTCGAACATCCAAACCCCGAGAAGACTCGAAGCCGGAGCCAACATCGGAAACCCTAAGCGTTTCGAATCTCCAAGACCTTGCAACCATCCGAAACCGAAAGCCCCACAACGCCCAAATCCTCAACCCCCTCCCACATAAACCCCTACACCCCTACACACTTATCCCCTCCCCTCCTTCCCCGCCAGCAGATGGTGCCGAACCGCGGCGTGCATCGAGTCCTGCGGCCGTCGCCGGACCCAGGCACTGCCCCCCGGAGGCCATGGAGGTCCCGGACGTGGAGGAGGCGCGGCCAGCGGGGTCAGTGCGCAGCTACAGCTCCCTAGGAAGCAGGTCATAAGCAAGGCTATAGCCCAGGTATCGTAGCCATAGCCTGACATGTAACATATTTCCTGAGTTTTAAGGCAATGTTGAGACCCTAGGACCCGAGGTGTTCCAAGGCTCTATGTACCTTCTTCAGGGAAATGTCCAGGCAGGCCTGGAGACTAAACCCCGAAGCCCCTGACCCCTCACTTTCTTCAGCCAGGCGCCCGAACCCTGAAGGTCAGGGTTTAGGGTTAGGGTTCAGGGCTTGGGGCTTAGGGTTTAGGGTTTGGGGTTTAGGGTTTAGGGCTTAGGGCTTAGGGCTTCGGGCCTCAAGGTCTATGCTTTCGGGTTTCGTGGGTTCTTCGGGGATTGGCTCCGTGAAAGGTTCTGGCCGACCGCCCGGGCGCGCCAATCTTCCACGTGGGCAGCGAGCCCGCGGCCGTCGCGCGAGCGCTGTGGGAGGCCCAAGGGGGAGAGCACGATTTCCCTAGACCTCCTCAACTTCCTCAGCTTCCTAAACTTCTGAATGTTGTGGCCTCCCAAACTTCCTGAGCCCGAAGCCCGAAACCCCGAACTCTCAGAACTTTCGGCTTCGGAATTTAGAGTTTTGGGGTTAGTTCAAGGAGTTCAGGGGCCAAGGCGTCGCGGCTGGGGCGTTGAGGGCTCTAGGGACGACGGGGCCTAGGGACGACAGAGTTTAGGGCTTACGGGATATAGGGCTAGACCCTAAAACTTACAACCCTGAAGCCCTAAACAGCCTAAACCCCGAGAAGCCCTAAACCCTAAACTCCTAACCCCCATGGAGCCCTAAACCCTAAACCCCTGCCCCTGAGAACTTCTTCGATCGCCTAAACCCTAAACCGGAAACCCGAAACCCTAAACCCTAAGACCTCAACCCCAAACCTTAGCCATAAACCCAATAAACCTTAGAAGCCCCCGAGGAGGGCTTTGCGGTGCTGCGGGGAGCGTTGCCGTCGCAGTCGGCAGATGACCTGCGCCAGGCGGTTGAGGCGGGGCTTTGGGGGTTTAGGGGTTTAAGGTTTATTGTTTAATTAGGGTTTAGGGTTTAGGAACAGCGTTGCTTCATTTTTTGGGGGTTGCGATGTAGTTTAGGTTTTAGGGTTTAGGGTTTAGGGTTTAGGGTTCAGGGAGTGTGTTTAAATCAGGCAAAGGCATGCATCTTAACCTTTACGAAGCCCCAGGCCCCCTAAACCCCTCACTCCAAACCTACACCCTGAACCTTGAATTCTAAACTCCTAGACCTAGAAACCCCTAAGCCCTGAACTCTGAACTCCAAACTCAAGCCTCACAAGTTCGGACAGCACGGGCTTCCATTGGAATCAGTGATTCGAAAGCTTTGAGCAGCAAGCTGTTGCACGGCCAATTCTCAGTTGAGGTTGTAAAATCGCTAGTCGCGTGTGTGTAGCGAGCGTGTGAGCGCGAACCAAAACCGTCGACGCATCATGAACGCAACGGCCCTGGAGCTCCACCCATTCCATACCATTTTCGTCGCTTCTGGTGGTTTTCATCCTGGTCCGGATCTACAACTGGAGCCTGAACCAGGAGTCAAAGCCATTTGGTTATTGACATGCGTTGACATCGGACGCACGTTCTGATGTGTAATTTCAGTTCGTGGCAGGAGGAGACGGGTGGCCGCCGGCCTCGGGCTTCAGCTGCGCTCGCGCAAGACGTCACAAAAGGTTTGCGAGTCGCGTGTGCTCCACTCATGTGTCATGTTGCTACCCAATTCTTCTTCGCTGGGAGGCCCCAGCCTTAAAAGCGCGCAGCCAGCTCATTTCACCCCTTCAAAGAGCCCAGCCTCAAGAGCCAGCTCCTTAAAGGGCCGTTCGCACTTGCGTCCAAAGCGTTCCCACATTTGCATTTGCGTTTGGATTTGAACGTTTTCCAGCGCACTTTCTACTGGCCACCGAAGACTCGTGCTTCTGAGGGCCAAACCACATTTGCGTTCACGTTTGCGTCCGCAATTGCGTTGGCGTTTGGATTCCCATTTGCGTTCGCGCTTGCGTTCGCGTTTGCAGTCGCTTTTGCGTTTGCGCTTGCCTTCAAGGCGTTCCTATTTGCGTTCACATGCGCACATCTGCGTTTGCATTTGGATTTGAACTTCCTTATGTCCAATGCATCTTCTACCGGTCATCGACAAAATAGGGGCCCAGCCCTAACGGCTAGATGGTTTAAGCCAAAAGGGCCCAGCAATCAAAGTAAACTAGCATTTTGAACTCCTTATGGTGTGAACTCAATGAAACTCCCGGATCTGCGTTCGCAACACATCCCGCCTGCGTTGTTATTCATTGTGTCGCTGCTGTATTTAGAGAGCGTTGGGCCATAGGAAACCCCGCCCTGAGCACCCAAAAAAACCTCGGCGGTGTGTTGCAAAGTAACTATTGGTCATCTGCTTCCGTGCAGAACATTGAGGCAGAGAAGCTGTCGGATGCACAAGGGAACCCTTTGGACACAATGCAAATGTGACTGCAAATGCGAAAGCAAATGCAAATGCACATGTGAAAGCAAATGTGAGCAGAAATGTAAAGACAGGCGCGACGAATGCAAAAATGCAATCCTAGATGTGAGTGCAAATGCGAACACAGATGGGAATGCAAATGCGAATGCAAATGTGAACACAAATGCGAGTGCAAACGCGAGTGCAAATGCTAGTGCAAATGCGAATGCAAATGCGAACGCAAATGCAAACGCAAATACGAATGCAAATGCGCGTGTAAATGCGAATGTAAAGCAAAGTAAGCAGATGCGAATGCAAATTCAGTTGCGAATGCAAATGCAAACGCAAACGTGAGTGCAAATACGAATACAGATGGGAATACAGAAATACAAGTCCTTGCGTATGCAAGTGCAAATGCGCCGTGTAAATGCAAATGCAAATGCAAATGTGAATGCAAGTGCGAGCGCAAAACAAATGCGAGTGCAATGCGAATTCGTCAATGGATTGCCCCAAGGCACGTAAAACGCAGATGAACCTGCAGACGTCGCGCGAGCATGCGTGCTGCCGTTTTTGCCATCGTCGCAGGTCCTTCCTCCCCTGATCAAGGTTATGCGCTTTTTGGAAGGTAAAGGGGTAGGCGTTGATAACCAAACAATATCAGACTGGTTGTGTGCTTCTACTTTCTGCGCCGTTCTGCGGTATGCTGCGTGCTTATTGCTGCATACTTGCAGCGGCGTGCTTAGTCTTAATCATGCACTATTGTCTGCTTTGACCCACGTTGAACGTGTCACAGAAGGAAAGCAGGCCAACTGCATAAAAAAGCACAAACAAAAGCGAAACTTAGCAACAGTGAGCCATGCCGCCGTCCTCTAAGACGAGAGTCAAGAAAAGCGAGCTTGGAACTCGGTGTCGATTTGTTTGCCGAGTTTACAGAACGATGAGCTTTCTACCCAGGTTAGAAGCGATCAAGTTCCACCCCCTTTGCAGCGATATGATCGAAGAGGAGGTGCTGTTTTGACCCAACAGTGTTTGAATGGCCAGCACCTTGCGCTGAGGCGCGTTTGTAACACTCGAGTCTTCACCTTGGCGAGAAGACTCGAAGTGAAACGCTGGGGCGCTGGTCGGAAGCTTACCTACCAATAACCTGCCTAGGTCTTCCGTTCTTTTTTGGCAGCCGAGAAGGCGCGGTGTGGAAAGTTCTTTCTGGGAACACCAAGCTAAGCCCCAAAGTGCGCCGTCAAATCCTACAGAGCAGCTGGCTCAGAGCACTCTTTGTGTGTTTGCCTTGTGAATCTCTGCTCAAGACCGCCTTTCAGGCGTCGAGGCGACGAAAGAGATTCGTCCGATGACTCGCTGCGGGCTCAGGAGCCACGTAGCGCGCGAGAGGCAGGAACACACTTGCGCAGTCAGCAACCAAAGTATTCACGCTATAAGCGCCCCCTAATGTGGCAGACTACTTTGACGACGTCCTTCGTGGGTGCAAAAAGGAGTGTCAGCGCGTGCCTGTGCGTTGGAGATTCTGTTTCTGAACTGCGCGGGGCTTGAAGTTGAGTCCCCTTTCAAACCAACGTGCCATTCGGAGTCAAGTTCGGCTTCGCTCCCAGCGCCGTGATTTGAACTTCTCATCTTCCAGCGCGCTTTCTACTAGCTATCGAAAACGTGCCGCTCGGGAAGTTCGAGTTGGCCTTCAGACAGCATCGTGGATTGAACTGTTGAGTTTCTTTCTACTGGCCATCAACAAGTCAACAGGCCATTCGGAGTAAAATTTTAATTGGCCCAATGTCGTGAGCTGATCTGTTAATCTCCAACGCACTTTCTACTGGCCATCGAAAACTGGTGAATCAAAGGGGCCCAGCCTGAACAGTACATAGATCGTTTCACCCAAATCGGAACCAGCCTGAAGACCCAGATATTTGACCCCTCAAGGGGCCCAGGCTGCACGGCCTTTCGGGTTTTCTTTTTGCTATTAAATGAATGAAACAAGATTAAACTAGTCAAATTAGCTAAATTGCTTGCTTCCCAGACCACCCAGCCCAGCCAAGTCGAGTTTTTGCGCTGCAAAAACGGGATCTGCGGTTGTTGGCGCTTGTGGAAGTAGCTCTATCTACTTCTCTCTCTCTCTCTCTCTCTCTCTCTCTCTCTCTCTCTCTTTCTGGATTTCCCGCAGGGTTTGGGTTTCACGCGCATTTGTGACCCGTCCGCCCCTGCCGTGTGCACAGGAGGAAGGCGTTGTGCCCAACAGGGGGGGACGCGCTGTGGCCTTCGGTGCTGCCTACAGATCGTGCGCACACTAACCCTAAGCTTTGAACCCTGAACCCTAAAACCCTAAACCGCCTAAACCTAGAGATTTTGAACTCTAAATCCTCAACCTAGAAACCCCAAACCCTCAGCCACGATTGACTACGAAACAGTACGTCAGAAACAAGTTTCCTATTTTTGCCGTTGGAAGCTGCCAGGTCGAGGCGGAGAGACTCTTAGCAGAGGACGCGCGCGAGTTTAATGCAGTTTAGGGTCTAGGGATTTAGGGCCTAGGGATATAGGGATTTGGGGTTTAGGGTTTAACGACTTAGGTTCTAGGGGATTGCAGGGTTTAGGTAGGGACTTCGGGTCTAGGGGTTTAGGGTGTAGAGGTTTAGGGTTGAGGGATTGAGGGTCTAGGGGTTCAAGGATTAAGGGTGTAGGGTTTAGGGGTTTGGGAGTTAGGGGTTTAGGGGCTTAGGGTTTAGGGGCTCTAGTGTCAAGGAGTTTAGGAACCACTCGACCTGAAACCGCTTTAAACTCTGAATCCTAGCACGCTCTAACCTCAAAATCCTGAACCTTAACCCCTCAACCCAAAATCCGCCTGGAATGTCCTGTCCCAGGACCTGCGGTGGGCGCTTGTTCCTTCTTGTGGGGGTATTCGGTTCTCTTGTAAGCAATAAACGGCTACCTTTGTGTTTTCCCACGTAGGATAATCCCTAAACCTTAAACCCCAGATCCTAAACTAACTCACCCCAAACCCTGAACCCTAAACCCGCAACCATAAACCCCAGACCCTAAACCCTAAATCCCGAACTTTCTGGAAGACTCATGAGAGCCTGGGCTATGGGAGGACCCTCAGCGCCTTGGCAACCGTGGGCCGCGGAGGTGCGCGGGAGGTGTAGGGTTGAGGGATTTAGGGTTTAGTGTATCGGGGTTTCAGGGTTTCAGGGTTTAGGGTCTATTGTTCAGGTTTAGTGTTCCGGGTTTGGGGGTCTCAGGGTTTCGGGGTTTAGGGTTTCAGGGTTTTCGGGTTCAGGGGGTCAGGGTTCAGGGTTCAAGGCTTAGGGTTTAGGGTCTAAGGGTCTAAGGGTTAAGGGTTTCAGGGTTAGGTTTCAGAGTTTCAGGGTTTAGGGTTTGGGTTCCATGACTCTAGGATGCCAGGGTTAAGAACTGAAGGTGTCAGGGTTCAGGGATTGGGTTTCAAGGAGTCATGGTTCAGCCTTTAGGGTTTAGGGTTTAGGGTTTAGGGTTTAGGGTTTAGGGTTTAGGGTTTAGGGGAGGGGGGGGGGGGGTCAGCGTTCGCGGGGTTTAGGTTTCAGTTTAGGGTCCAGGGCTTCGGGTTTAGGGGTTCAGGGCTTAGGTTTGGAGTTCAGGCACCTAAGACATCTGGTTTTAACAGCGACAATGGCTTAGGGTTTAGGTCAACCCTAAACCCTTGACCCTAAACCCTAAACCCTCGAGGCAACTTCAGCACCCAAGCTGCCAGGTATTCCTGGGGCGGTGCATCCACGACGCACCACATGGTGCACGTCTGGCAGTGGCTTGCCAGCAGGGGTTTAGGGTTTAGGGTTTTAGGGTTTTAGGGTTTAGGGTGTAGGGTTTAGGGTTTAGGGTTTAGGGTTTAGGGTTTTAGGGTTTGGGGTTTAGGGTTTAGGGTTTAGGGTTCAGGGTTTAGGATTTAGGGTTTAGGGTTTAGTTGGGCTGTCCTCTGCAGGGGTTTACGTTTGGGGTGTAAGGTTTAGGGTTTAACGTTTAGCATTTAGGGTTTAGGGTGATAAAAGGGATCAGCGGTTTCACAGGTTAGCAGGTTCAAGGGTGCAGCGGTTCAAGCCTCAACCCCAAACCCTAAACCCTGAGCCCTAAACCCTAAACCCGAAACCCTAAACCCCAAACCCCAAACACCAAACCCTAAACCCCAAACCCTAAACCCTAAACCCTTAAGCGCCAAGCAGAGCTGAGGTGGGCTCAGCTCCTTGACCTGCCAACTGTGACGCCGGTGCTCGAGGCAGGGCGAGGGATGAGGGAGGCCAGGGGGGTTAGGGTTTAATGTGACTTTGTTGCACCCTAACCCTAAACACTAAACCCTAAACCCTATAAACTCTAAACCCAAAACCCCTAAACCCTAAACCCTTAACCCTTGCAGGATGTAGAGAACTCTTCGAAGGCTTCCTCACATTGGCCAACTAGGTCCCGATTGTGGAGGGCTGTCGAACATCCCACCCCGCGCTGTCTAAGGCCGCAAAGCCAAACTAAGTTTACTGTTTTAGAGTTAGGGTTTAGGGTTTAGGGTTTAGGGTTTAGGGTTTAGGGTTTAGGGTTTAGGGTTTAGGGTTTAGGGTTTAGGGTTTAGGGTTTAGGGTTTAGGGTTTAGGGTTTAGGGTTTAGGGTTTAGGGTTAGGGTTTTGGGTTTGGAGTTTAGGGTTCCGGGTTTCGGGTTCCTGCATGCACCCTAAACCCTAAACCCCTATACACCCTAAAACCCCGTAATACCCCGTAAAGCCCCCTAATACCCCCCAAACCCCTAAACCCCCCTAAACCCCTTTAAACCCCCTAAAGCCCCCTAAAACCCCTAAACCCTAAACCCTAAACCCTAAACCTTAAACCCCTCCGGAGGTGGCATTGTGGGATTACGGGCCAAAAGCCTCAGGGGTTTAGGGGTTAGGGTTTAGGGTTTGGGGTTTGGGGTTTAGGGGTTAGGGTTTGGGGTTTAGGGTTTAGGGTCCCAGTTTTTCTTCTGGGTTGTGTGGTCCTGGGCTTGTGAATATCTAGCGTCCCGTGGACTAAATTAAAACAAGCAAGATCGCGCGTTTTCCAAACCCTAAACCCTAAACCCTAAACCCCAAACCCCAAACCCCAAGCCCTAAACCCTAAACCCTAAACCCTAAACCCTAAACCCTAAACCCTAAACCCTAAACCCTAAACCCTAAACCCTAAACCCTAAACCCTAAACCCTAAACCCTAAACCCTAAACCCTAAAGGCCGCATTTGCCGGCGACTACGTCGCCATCGGCGGCGGTGGAGACTTTGTCCTCGGCGAGACGGCGCTTGGGCTGAACGAGCTTTGGGTGCGGTTTAGGGTTTAGGGTTTAGGGTTCAGGCTTCAGGGTTTAGGGTTTAGGGTTTAGGGTTTAGGGTTAGGGTCTAGAGTCTAGGGTTCAGGGTTTAGGGTTTGGGGTTCAGCGTCTTGTCAGGCGACAACTCCCCTAACAGCCCTAACATGTGGAATGTAAAACACTTTGTGTTTCCTCAGAGACTGAGTGAGTGCCCTAAGCCACAACTATTAGTCACAACTATAGCTGGCTGCGTCCTGTTGTATGGCGTCGGGTTTAGGGTTTAGGTACCATGCTTATGGGGTGTCCAATCTTTAATAGTACACTTCGGGTTTAGGGCTTAGTTTAGGGTTTAGGGTTTAGGGTTTAGGGTTTAGGGTAAGATAGGAGTAGTACATGCTCCGATTTTTGAAATGCCTATATGGGCAGCGGGTACCTATTGCTGTACTAATTGCAAGGGTGGCGTAATCATTCGGAGGACCCTTAACAGGGACCCTCATTTCGAGAACTACCCATATGTACCCCACCCCACCCGTAAACCCCAAACCCTAAATCCCCCTAACAGCACCGATCTTCAGCCTAACCCACAGCTCTACAGAGCTCGCGGTGCAACCCTCACTGCGCGCAGATTTCTAAAACCCTAAGACCCTAAAACACTAAAACCCTAAAAACCATAAAGCCCTAAAAACCCTAAAACCCTAAAACCCTAAAACCCTAAAACCCTGAAACCCTAGAACCCTAAGACCCTAAAACCCTAAAACCCTAAAACCCTAAAACCCTAAAACCCTAAAACCCTAAAACCCTAAAACCCTAAAGCCCTAAAACCCTAAAACCCTAAAAAAACCCTAAAACCCTGAAACCCTAAACCCTGAAACCCTGAACCCTAAACCCTAAACCCCTACACCCCTAGACCCTAAACCCTAAGCCCTAAGCCTAACCCTAAACCCAAACCCCAAACCCCAAACCCCAAACCCTAAACCCCCAAACCCTAAACCCTAAACCCTAAACCCTAAACCCTGAACCCTAAACCCTAAACCCTAAACACTAAACCCTAAACCCTAAACCCTAAACCCTAAACCCTAAACCCTAAACCCTAAACCCTAAACCCTAAACCCTAAACCCTACCCCCAAAACCGAGAGGACACGCACCAGCGCCTGCACGTCGACCTCCAGCTTCCCGAGATGTACAACCAGGTGGGGTTTAGGGTTTAGGGTTCAGGGTTTAGGGTTTAGGGTTTAGGGTTTAGGGTTTTGTATTTAGGGTTTAGGGTTTAGGGTTTAGGGTTTAGGGTTTAGGGTTTGGGTTTAGGGTTTAGGCTTTAGGGTTCAGGGTTCAGGAGTTTACGGTTTAGTGGTTCAGAGTTTTGTGCTTTTAGGTTTCTTCGGGTTTCAGGGTTTAGGGTGTTTTAGTAGGGTTTAAAGGCTTCGTTGTGTTGGGGTAAGGGTTCGGGTATCTTGTTTGAGGTTTACAGGGATTATTTTATCCCTTTTGCAGGGGTTCATGGGTTTCTTGGGGGTTAAGGGTCTCCGGGGCGGGGGGGGGGGGGGTGGGGTATTCTAAAGTTTGTCCATACCCTCAACACTGCATGGACCCGTGTTTTGGGTTTCTATCCTGGTGTTTAGGGTTGACGGTCCCAAACCCCTAGGCCCTAAACTCGAAAGCCGACAGCCTAAACCTCAGGGTTTAGGGGTTTGTGTACCCTGGCTCCTGTCACAGCTTTGAGAACTGGCCACATGTGTGGCTAAGCGCGGCTGTTTTGCAAGGTTCCAAACATTAAGTTGACCAGTTGCCACTATACGTCCAAGAACGCCGCAGGCGTATGTGGCCGCGCGCGCACGTTTGGAGAAGAGAGGAAAACATTGTAAATACCGATACAATCGATAGTTGAAGCAAGCATCACACGCGCGTAAAAACATAAGTTTTTTCCCTAAATTCGGCAGACGTCTCACGTTTTTTTTATGTCAGAAGAGCCTCACCACAAAGGTCCTACATTGCCAGCGGAGCCCAACAAGCCAGAAAGCGCATAACCACTCCCTGTGCTTGGTACATACAGACTTGAAACCCAAAACCCCAAACCCGAAACCCTTGCCGAATGTAAGCCCACATCGTAGCAATCCTGGACCAGAAGGATTCTGCCCTATAGCCCTCAACCCGAACACAAACTCAACCCGCAGGGCATTAAGTGGGTGTAAGGTTCCAGGAACGTAACCTTATAGCCCTCAAGCCGAACACAAACTCAACCTCCAAGGCTTAAAGTGGGTGTAAGGTTCCAGGAACGTAACTACCCCCCCCCCCCCCATTGAAGTCCGAAAGTACCTCAAATACCACGGCGGAATACGCACCGTGGACCAACTACATTAGAGCTGAGCTGCGAATTGCCGCGCCGTCATGAAAGCGGTCAACACGACATCATGTAGGAGAATACTCACACAGGAAGTTCGAGACTTCAGGGTTTCGGGCTTATAGAGTTGAGGTTGGTAACCCCCCCCACCCCCCCCCCCCCCCCCCCCCCACCCCCCCCCCACCCCCCCCCACGCCCCCCCACCCCCCCACCCCCCCCCCCCCCCCCCCCACCCCCCACCCCCCCCCACCCCCCCCCCCCCCCCCCACCCCCCCCCCCACCCCCCCCCCCCCCCCCCCCACTCCCCCCCCACCCCCCCCCCCCACCCCCGCCCACCCCACCCCCCCCCCCCACCCCCCCCCCACACCCCACCCCCCCCCCACCCCCCCCCCACCCCCCCAAGCATGGAACGACCAATGGATGCAATAGGATTAGGAAACCTCGCAATCAAGGAGGTGTTCGGCGTGTAACACGAGGAAAACACCGCAAATACCGATGTTTCCGGCGTGCAACACGCGCGAAACACTGTAAAGACCGATGTTTTGGGCCTGTCCCAAAAGGCGAAAAGTGGAGGAGCCGAAAACACTGACGGCAGCGAGGGTTTCGGCATGTGACCCTAAGGAAACACTGTAAATACCGAGGAAATCGGCATGTCGGTTTTGCGCGGGGACATGCGTCTGGAGGGAAGAACAATTCAACATACCCCAAGCCCATACCCCTCAACCTATATACGGAGAATAGCAACTATAGGGAAGGATCTTTACCATACCTCAATGGTGAATGTTTCTTAGATTATGGGTTCAGGGTTTGGGGCGGTAGTAATTTGTCTCGCCTTTCGACTGCCACCCCTTTGCTCCATCGCCACTTCTGGGTGCACGCTGCGGTCTGTTTTCATCGGTGGGAAGTCACAGTTAGGGTTTAGGGTTTGGGGTTCCCTAAACCCTAAACCCTGAACCCTTAATATCTCGTCAGCAGATGGCATTACTTCCCCTCCTCATGAATCATTTCCAATCCCATCATGCGAGCATTGTGTCTGCAAAGCTCCCCCCCTCTTCCCTTAACCCTGAAAATGTCAGGCCACCAACCCCCCACCCACGAGATTTGTTATTTGCAGCTCGGCGAATCAAGAAGACTTTCAACGGCCGAAACCCATAGTGCTTGCCACTGCTTGGGTACTTGACTAAGTTTTCTGAGCCTCCTGGGAACTAATGAAAGTAGAGTGTAGGACCCCAACCCTAGGCCCCAAACCCAGCGGATCTTCTTTCATCGTTTTGATTTCTAACAGGCGGTAAGGCAGTAATTAGGGTACAGGATTGAGGGTCTGTAGGATTTAGGGTAGAGGGGAGAAGCTTTGGTCGTGTGGCGAGGAGAACCCGCCGGCCGCAATTGTGGCGCTCCGCGGACGCATAAGCACTGGACTTTGGGGTACTCCGGCAGTAGGACCTGCTTCGAGGACCTCCAGGCGTTTTGTGTGGGTTTACGATACTAGGGGTACTAGTACCTTATTGGGTCCTTAGATGTCCGTAGCATAAGGGGATCCCGCTATTTGGGGGTCTGTTTTAGGGGTCCCTTATTTTTGTAAACACCCATTTTGTTTGGGTAGGAGTCCTGGGATGCTTTTCAAGCTTCTCTGGGTGAGCGCTGGGATCTGGGCCAGGAGACTGGGCGAGGAGTAGAACCGCTACGCGGGAGTTGGGTGCTTCGTATCCATTCTGTAACCCTTCAAGGGGCTATGTAGGGTAGCCAAGTCCCTCACAAAATAGGGGAGGGAGTGAAGCCCTGAACCTTAAACCCTGAACCCAAGGAATTTCGCAGTGGACGACGTCTCCTGCGAGGACCATTAGGGTATCGGGTTGTTTGAGTTCAGGGTAGGAAAAGTGCTCAGGGCCCTCCCTCTAAGCGATATAATCCAGTAGAAGGAGATGGCATATGTGTCTATCTATCTGTATCAATACACATATATCACTTCGTTCCATACCTCACGGTGGGACGACTTTGGTGGGTTTTTTCGGCTATCCCCGGTCTGGTGCCGGGAAAACCATCGTTGCCAAGGGGGCCTGTTTTGGGCTAGATTTGGGTTTCTTTGGTAAGTGTCTTTCTGAGACGTTCGAAGGAGAAGCGGGGCCCCCCTGATGCTGCTGATGCTGGCCTGGATGTGGTGCCTGATGTTGCTGAAGGAGAAGCGGGGCCCGCCTGATGCTGCTGATGCTGGCCTGGGTGTGGTGCCTGATGCTGCTGATGCTGGCCGTCTCGCGTCATGTGCGGCTCTGCAATGAACAGGGCCGGCGTTAGGACAGACAACAGGCCGTGGGCTATGTTAGAGTGGAGACTTGCCAGAACAATGCTAGCTCGTTCGTGACTGTTTTGGGCTTGATTTGGGTTTCTTTGGTGAGTGTTTTTTTGGGACGTTTGACAACAGGCAGTGGGCTATGTTAGAGTGGAGACTTGTCAGAACAATGCTAGCTCGTTCGTGACCAGAGCAGCGGCGCAAGACGGGATGAATAGCTGGAAGCTCGCTGCAGAAAGCGTTCTCGTGGAGTGAAACCCGCAGTGCTTGAATGTCATCAGCGAAACATTCTAAACATCGGCAAGCCTTGACCTTCATACTTGGCTACTTGGTTGCCTCTTGCATGGCGCGGTGGCAGCAGCTGCTTTGCTGAGAGTACCTGCTGGTACCAGGCCTGGCCATGCGATTGCATGTGCGTCGATGCTCGGTTACTGAAGGGTCTTTCTTAGTCGAGTGAGGACCCGCAGCGTTCCAGTCTCATCATTCCAGCCAATAAACTTCGGCAAGCTCTGCTGCTCAGCTGCTCCCTGCAAGGTGCAGAAGGAGCAGCCGCTTTGCTGATAGCGCCTGCTGGTACGAGGCTTGGCCATGCGCTTGAACAAGCCTCAATGCCCGGCTACTGACTTGCCTGCTGCAAGGTGCTTCGAGACTCGCCAGGCACGGCAAGTGGGCTAGACAAACGTCTGGAATTGCAGCACTGTCCAAACACCGACTGCGCGCTCTTCCTGTGATCCCGTCTGGAAGCTTGCTGGCACTGTCGCTTTGGGAACGTGCTCTTGTTTGTCTCGACGATGCCGACCGACTTGCAAGTGCATCCGAGGCGCGATCCCATGATGCTGCTTTGCAGGCGCGTGCCGGTGTTCAGGCGCTCCGAGACATGCTGGAACCGGCCACCCCGTCCTTGCGACTCCCTGCAGCGATATCCGCTCAAGTCCCACTCAGAGCCACTAAGCTCTTACGATCCCTCCTTTTGGGGTTGCTGCTTCCCGGTTCTGTTTCCGTGGGGTCTAGGCATCCACGGCAGCCTCTTGCGTACGGACATCCCCTTCCAGGATGGGGTTCGTTTGCTTCTCTTGCGTGTCGATCGCCCGGAGCCTCTTCTTTGTCGTTGTGACCTCCCCTTCATAGCGACGCTTTTCTCGACGAGGCACAAACGCGCTCTCTTGCAGGCTGCGCGTGTAAAAATCGAGATGCCTGCCTGGCAAGCCACTGTTGCTCGGCTAGCGCAGCTGAAATCAACTGATTTCTTGCAGGTTTTCCATGTTTTGCAAGACACCTGCGGTCTTCCCGAGGCGCTCCGTTCCAAAAGCGTGTCTGACGAGATGAAAGGTTTGCTACGTGGTATGTGTTTAGTCCAGTCGACCGTGCCATGCACGGACGGTGCACGCTGGGCCATGCGCCAGCAAATTACTTCCTTGCACGACTGGTTAGGTTGTCCTGTTCTTTTCCTGACTTTAAATCCAGCCGACATTGCCCGTCCCCTGACTCTTCGTTATAGCTTCAGCGGGTCTTCGCTTAATGACATCCCGCTTGATTTTGCTGATGCAGACTTGCAGCACATCTTGACAGAGCACAATCTGGCTAGCCTTGTGGCTACGGATCCAGTCTCGGCAGTCCAGTCTTTTTACCACCACGTCCAAGCTATGTGCGAGGATTTGTTTTGTTGCACGGCTTCTGGTGCGTCGCTTTCCGTGGACGGTGTCGCCTCTCACATAAACCCGACCATCCACTTGATCGCCGTCCCCTACGGTCAGAACGCTTCCATGGCCTGTGCAGACTTTGGTGACTCGCCGTTGGCAGTGTGGGTGCTGGACATGCGGGCTACGCACACTCGCGTTTACGACTTCAACAACCTGTTCAAGAGCTTCCTCCAGAGCACCGCCAAAGGCGATGCCCGTCCCAGGGATGTCGACGATTTGTCCGCCTTTGGGATGCGACTCGTCTGCGCACCAGCACCTGCGTATCATCGCTTGCTGTATTGCGATGCCGGCAAGGATGGTTTGCAGCAAGGCTACGCCCTCCTCGTCAAGTTCCTCCAGTACGTCTGCGCCAAGTCTGTCCATGCTAAGCGACTGACCAGTTTGCGCGTTTGTGTCCGGGACGACGCTGGTCATGCTGGTGACTTCTTGCAGGACTTCGCTGACGGCAGCAAGCTGAAGCTCATCCGCGGTGGACCTGACCTCATCGCGCCTCATCCGGCTTCACTTCGCGGGCCCGGCGTCGCCACCTTGGTCCTACAGTACCTATGTGATACTGACGAGGCTGCCGAGTCAGCCTTGCCGCTTGCTTGGTTCGATGCTCAGTGTGCCACTCGCACGGCCCAGCCTGATGCATCTGCTCTGTCTGGAAATCTTGTGCCACAGTACACAGGGTCGTGGTTTGGCCTGCGCCGCATCCTCGAGGCCCATGGCTTTGAGGCTGTCGAGAGCACTGGCGCCAAGTGGTTCGAGGCTTCCCCACTGAGCCCCGACAGTGATCCACGCGAGTGGTTCCAGGCGTTGCTAGCTGACATGGAGCGGTTGCCCCTTCAGGTGCGTCTTCCAGACGGGTTCATTGCATGGGATGCTGTGCTTGACAAGCCGTACATCCTGGTCGAAAACTAAGCTCCACTGCACCGTCCTCCTCCGTTTGAAGACCGGTGAGGCGACAGCAGTTTTCGTCGTTCCTTGCGGATTGAGATTCGTCATCGCTCGGATTCAAGTTGTTCTTTTTCCTGGCAGCCGCTGCGTTTCTCTGCGAGGTCTTCATCGATGAACTGCAAGCTTCTGCTGGTGCAGGCCGTGTCTGTGATAGTCAGATAAACTGTGTTCCCTGGAGAGTACTCGCTGCTGAGTTCGTGAGGCACAGCCTGTTCCTCCACAGTGATGGCGTCTGCCTCTCAGCCACGGCAGAAGCCTGTCTCAGCAAGGCCTCAGTAGGTAGCTCACAGGCCATGGTAGGCCGATGCCACACGAGAACACGAGCGGAGGTCCTCCACGATGCGACCGCGATCGCCGCAGCTGCTCCTTCACCCTCCCACTACCATAACCTCACAGCCGCTGCGATCGGAAAAATACCTGCCACCAGCTTCGCGGGGGGCTCTCTGTTCCTGTCAGCTCCGTGTCCCCGGTCCTGGGCCTACTAGAGCTTTCGTCCCAGCCCGTGGCTCTCAAGTATACATAGAAGGGTATATACTGTACCTGGTTAATTCTACATAAACGAGTAGGCTAGAGTAACAGTCTTGAAGAGGGATTTAAGTTGAGGGAATAGCTTCAGGGGGCACTCTACTTACGGTTACTTGTACTATATGGCGCATTTGCAGGCACCGTTCCATTTTGTAAATGAGGGGCAGCAGCCCCTAAACCCTAAACCCTAAACCCTAAACCCTAAACCCTAAACCCTAAACCCTAAACCCTAAACCCTAAACCCTAAACCCTAAACCCTAAACCCTAAACCCTAAAAACCTAAACCCTAAACCCTAAACCCTAAACCCTAAACCCTAAACCCTAAACCCCCTAAACCCTAAACCCTAAACCCTAAACCCTAAACCCTAAACCCTAAACCCTAAACCCTAAACCCTAAACCCTAAACCCTAAACCCTAAAACCCTAAACCCTAAACCCTAAACCCTAAACCCTAAACCCTAAACCCTAAACCCTAACCCTAAACCCTAAACCCTAAACCCTAAACCCTAAACCCTAAACCCTAAACCCGCCCGCCACCCCACTCTCTTGTCTTTTGGGGTAGGCGGGCGCTGGTCGAGCGCTCTGCGAGGGAGCCCCAGGCGGGCGACCGATCTAGGCTGGCTTACCCTCTGGCAGGCAGTTGTCACTTGTTCCTGCGTTGGAGGCCCCCTGGGACGGCCCCTTGAGACCCCTGGTCCCTCACCCCCGTCCGCTGGGCTGAGGGGACCAGGGGCCGTTTTGTTGGGGCGGCAGGGCTCTGGCCAAAAAAACCCTTTTTTGGGTTTGGAGCCCTGCCTGCACCAAGCCAAGCTGTCCGCGCACCAGTTTGTGTCCTGTGTCGGGGCGCTCTCCCTGGCTTTAGCCCCTTCGCGCCAACCCAATCTGTCCTGCCTCGCTTCCGTTTGCTGCAACTTTGTGCCTGGTCCAGACCCTGGTTCGGCACCCCACCTTACCCCCTTCGCGCCAAGCCAAGCTATCCGCCACGCCCGTGGCGCTCTGCCCAACGCAAACCCTAAACCCTAAACCCTAAACCCTAAACCCTAAACCCTAAACCCTAAACCCTAAACCCTAAACCCTAAACCCTAAACCCTAAACCCTAAACCCTAAACCCTAAACCCTAAACCCTAAACCCTAAACCCTAAACCCTAAACCCTAAACCCTAAACCCTAAACCCTAAACCCTAAACCCTAAACCCTAAACCCTAAACCCCAATCCCTAATCCATAAACCCTAAACCCTAAGCCCTAAACCCTAAACCCTAAAACCCTAAACCCTAAACCCTAAACCCTAAACCCTAAACCCTAAACCCTAAACCCTACTCCTGAATCCCAAACCGCCCAAAAACTAACGTCCCGGAGGACGGGCCCCTCCGGCTGGTCCCACGCACGCAGCACCGGTCCCTTGAGGCCTGGTGCCAGAGGACCTCATGTAGGGTTTCGGGTTCAGGGTTCAGGGTTCAGGGTTCAGGGTTCAGGGTTTAGGGTTTAGGGTTTAGGGTTTAGGGTTTAGGGTTTAGGGTTTAGGGTTTAGGGTTAGGGTTTAGGATGAGGTCTTGCAAGATTAGGATTAAGGTTCAGAGTTGTTTGATCAAAGTAAAGGGTCCAGCATTACTCCCCCTAAACCCTCTCTTACTATGTATATTTAAACCCTAATGACCTTCGTCGGCATATTGTTTTTTTTTTTTTGCTGGGCCCTAGGGTTTAGGGCCCAGAGTTTTTTTTTTCAAGGTTTTTCAGAGTTTTTCAGTGTTTTTCAAGGTTTCTCAAGGTTTTTCAGGGTGTTTCAGGGTTTTTAACCCTCAAGAGGGTTTAGGGCTGTAGGGTTTGGGGCATAGGGTTTGGGGCATAGGGTTTAGGGCCCAGAGTTTTTTTCAAGGATTTCAGAGTTTTTCAGTGTTTTTCAAGGTTTTTCAATGTTTTTCAGGGTGTTTCAGGGTTTTTAACCTTCAATTCTGATGAAGGGCCGCCCCGCGACCTTTTCACAGCCTAGTTTTGGTCAAGGGGGGGTCGTATTTTTCAATTTTAAAGGCAAAATAGTCTTCGGAGACCCCCCCTTGCCTCAAACTCCGACCCCCCCTTGAGAGGGAAAGTTTGCTTCCAAAAACACCCCAAATGAGGGGGACCCCAGGATCGGCCCGGGTCCCAGTTAAAAATGCGATTTTTTAGTACTGAAATCGACGGTTCTGGGTGGCCTCTCGTTTCTGGATTTTTGGCAACCGAGCCTTTACCGGTTTCAGAATTTCAAGTTTTCGAGGTTCTTCAAGGTTTTTCAGAATTTTTCAGTGTTTTTTGATGTTTTTCAATGTTTTTCGAGTTTTTTTCAGGTTTAGGGCTGTAGGGCATAGGGTTTAGGGCTGTAGGGTTTGGGGCATAGGGTTTAGGGCTGTATGGTTTGGGGCATAGGGTTTAGGGCTCAGAGGGTTTGGGGTAGAGGGTTTAGGGCTCTTAGGGTTTGGGGCATAGGGTTTAGGGCCCAGAGTTTTTTTTCAAGGTTTTTCAGAGTTTTTCAATGTTTTCAAGGTTTTTCAATGTTTTTCAGGGTGTTTCAGGGTTTTTAACCCTCAATTCTGATGAAGGGCCGCCCCCGCGACCTTTTCACAGCCTAGTTTTGGTCAAGGGGGGGGGTCGTATTCTTCAATTTTAAAGGCAAAATTGTCTTCGGAGACCCCCCCCCCTGCCTCAAACTCCGACCCCCCCTTGAGAGGGAAAGTTTGCCTCCAAAAACACCCCAAATGAGGGGGGACCCCAGGATCGGCCCGGGTCCCAGTTAAAAATGCGATTTTTAGTACTGAAATCGACGGTTCTGGGTAGCCTCTCGTTTTCTGGATTTTTGACCAAAACCGAGCCTTCACCGGTTTCAAGATTTCAAAGGTTCGTCAAGGTTTTTCAGATGTTCCCCCTTGAGAGGGAAAGTTTGCCTCCAAAACCACCCCAAATGAGGGGCCACCCCCCCCCCCACCCCACCCTCCCCGGTTTGAGAATTATATTTTGGGTTTTCGGCCAATTGGACCTTGAGCTTTAAGCCTATTGGGAATGTATTGAGTGGACTTTGTATTTTCTCAATGTTATGGGTTTCTTGGGTGGGTGGGGATTTATTCCAGCCCTTGACAAGTTGCTTGACTAGTGAATGCTCGGACTTGAGATGCTGAACCCTAAACCCTAAACCCTAAACCCTAAACCCTCAAATTCCTTTCTAAAGAAACCGGCTCCTCACACGGCTGCGCTTCCAAAAATGGCTCCATAAACCCTGAACCCCACACCGGTGGGTTAGGGTTTTGAGGGCTTTTTGGATTTTAGAGTTTTGAGGGTTTGTAGGGTTCTTAGGGCTTTAGGGTTTTTAGGGGTTTTAGGGTTTTAGGAATTTTAGGGTTTTACGGGTTTTAGGAGTTTTTGGGTTTTTAGAATAGGCCCCAAGAATCCCCAAGAATTGCGGGAGGCGCCCCCTAATCTAACCCATATGCACCCGCCAACTCCCCTAGGGTTTAGAATTTAGGATTTAGGGTTTAGGGTTTAGGGTTTTCCCCAACAAAACAAGTTTCGGGCAAAACTTTCAAATTTCCTTGGAGCCCACACACTATGCAAAAAGACCCCAAAAGCCGAAACCCTGGCAGAGTGACCTGGCAGCCGACCTCGGCCCGGAACCCACAGGGTTTTGTGTTTTTTGAGTTTAGTTTTTGGGATTTGGGTTTTGTTTGAATGTTCATGGATAGTCACAAGTAGGGTTAAACGCACCTTTTAAAAAAGGTTAGAATATGAGTTGCTCAGAACCTCGTAACTCTACTTCTAGCTACCCATGCGGTACTTCGTGGCCGAGGGAACTTAGTCCGTAGGTTGTTTCACTTCAGGGTTTAGGGTTTAGGGTTTAGGGTTTAGGGTTTAGGGTTTAGGGTTTAGGGTTTAGGGTTTAGGGTACAAACTTCCCTGATCCGTCAAGCACCCCCCGCCCCCCTCCTGCCCTAAACCATAAACCCTAAAACCTGCACTTGCCCCGTCAGGGCAGCCAGCTGAAGAAGGAGCTCTGACACTGTCTGTGTGTGTGTGTGTGTGCGGGTGTGTGTGTGTGTGTGTGTGTGTGTGTGTGTGTGTGTGTGTGTTTTTTGTTTTTTCATTTTTGGGTTTAACGATGTAGGGTTTCATGGAGAGTTTGGGGCTTAGGGTTCAGGGGCATATGGTTTAGGGATTGGGGTGTGGTAGGCTTCCCGCAACCCAAACCCCCTTGCAGGGCTATTTTGGGGAAGCTTGGGGCCCCAATCCCCAAACGGAAGTTCCCACCCTAAGGCCTTAAACCCTGGCCCTAAACCCTAAACCCCAAACCAAAAACCCCAAACCCGAAAACCCAAGCGCCAACACAACAGCCCTGGCGCCCCCGGCGGAACTTCCCAATTGGCTCCTAAACCCTGAACCCTAAACCCCAAACCGCAAACCCTAAACCCCAAACCCTAAACCCTAAATCCCCAGAAGCCGCTTGACAGGACTGGGGCTACGCCACGCACCTGCAGAAGGAGGCGCTGTTGCCCCTCGGCATTGTTTATACAATATCTAGGATATCTTACTCTTCCATAAACATGTGTACCCAACTCGAGAGGGCAAGCCTAAACCCATTAAGCCTTATAACCCTTGTAAGCCTTACAAACCCTGCAAACCCTAGACACCCCCAAACACCCTGGAATCCCGTAAAACCCAAGCCCTATAAATCCTATCAAGAGCTTTTTGGGGTTGAGAGTTTTGGGGTTTAGGTTTCAGGTTTCAGGGTTTAGGATGTTCAGGTTTTCCCTCTCTTGTTGGGTACACATGTTTATGGAAGAGACCCTCTATCAACCCTATAAACCCCATAAACCCTACGGAGCCCAAAAGTAGAAGTGGCTTGTCAGAGCGACGGGGCACACGTCCCCCCCCCCTCGTAAGTCTGAAAAATGAAAAATCTCCTGCAGAGACTACTCGAACCTAAGAGGACGCAATTCAAAAGGCATCGGAGCCCTGCGGCGACAGCCGACTCCCACCACGCGTTAGGGTTCCCGGGCGGTGGTCAAAGGGGGCCCTATACAGGAAGACAGCCACAGAACAGACCTACCATCTGCACCACGCCATTCCGGGGTGAGCAGGAATGCATGCAGTAATTCACGATCGACATCTAGGAGCCGCCCTTGTCAGCACAAGGCAAAGACCGGCAACACTCCATAAGCAATGCCAGATCCGACTCATCAGAATCAGATCGATCGCATAGGGATCCCACTGGCCTCACCTAAACACACGACAGAAACGGAAAGTCATCAAGCCAAAAACTACGTGGGAGCAGGAAAAGCTGTACAGACAGCCACGCAGCAACAGCTCCGATAGGAGGTACAACTAAAAATCGACTCCTGGTCGAGTAATAGACAAACTGTACAAGAATAAGTGCATGAGGCTCATAGCTTTGGGAGTTCACCATCAAGTAGATCATGGAATGTGCGTGTTGAACGCAGTGCGTGCACCGACTCACCTCCCTCACCGACATTCACCCCCGGAATGCACGCTGTCAATGAGGGAACTGGTGCCGGGGAACCCTACGGAGCCCAAAACCCCTTTGTCACCCTTTCAACCCTCCAAACCCAAGAAGCCTCACCTACTACCCCTACGAGCCCTATACTCCCTATAAGCCATAAACCCTATTGCCCCACATACCCCTATAGACCCTAAACCCTAAACCCTAAACCCTAAACCCTAAACCCTAAACCCTAAACCCTAAACCCTAAACCACATAGGCCCTAGGACCGCTATCAACGCGCACCCAGGCTGGGCGCTTGGAATCTCAGCGCCCTTGCGGTGTGCCCGCTTGCCGCAGGCAGACCTTCATTTAGGGTTTAGGGTTTAGGGTTTAGGGTTTAGGGTTTAGGGTTGAGGGCTTGGAGGGTTTAGGGGTTTAGGAGTTCAGGGTTTCAGGGATTTCATTTTCAGAGGTTCAAGGGGTTCAAGGGGTTTAAGGCGCTTCAGGGGTTTAAGGGGTTTAAGAGGGGTTTGAGGGGTCTAAGCGGGGTAGGGTTTCAGCCCTAGACCCTCAACCCGAAACATAGTCTTTCCCCCGCTGTCTTTGCAAGTTGGGGCCTCGCAGGGAGCCCGTGAAAATTTAGGGTTGAGGCCTTAACCCATGGGGGCCCTAAACCCTTTCAACCCGAACCCTTGAACCCTAGACCTTAAACCCTATAGACCCAAAACATAGACCCTAATAGGCCCTAAACCCGAAGCCTAAACCCTAAACCCGAAACCCGAAACCCTAAAAACTGAAGCGCTGAAGAGAGAGGCGACGTCGTGCTGCGCGACATGCGGCTCTGGCATGGCGGCACTCCGAATCGTCGCAACTCGTGCTTTGAGTTTCGGCTTGGGTTTAGGGTTTAGGGTCTAGGGTTTAGGGTCTAGGGTTTAGGGTTTAGGCTTTCGGGTTTAGGGTTTTAGGTTGAGGGTTCAAAGGGTTCAGGGTTTAGGGATTAAACCCTAGGCCCTGCGACTCATAGTCCGAATGCTACGAAGTTCCTGAAAACCCTGAAACCCCAAACCCAGGGAAAACGGTGTGTTCTGGATTCAACGTCCCTAAACCCAAACATGGCTGGTCCGCGAAGTTCCATGGCCTTCCAAATGCAGGCCCGTACGTGCTTGAGGCAACTCTTCGCGTACAGGGTTTAGGGCTTAGTGCTTAGATTACGGGTTCTTAAGGGAGGGGGGTTCAAGGGGGGGATATAACCCAAGGTTCCCTAATTGAAGAACTCTATAATTTACTGAGCCAGGACCCGGAGTAGGCCCTTATTTTCTTTTTTGGGGGTTGGGGTTCCCGTGTAATCCCCTTAAGACCAAAAAGGGTGCCCTTATTATTCCTAGGTTACTCCTCGGTCTAGTTAGAGTTTAGGGAAAGACTGTGAGTTTCGGGAAACATGTTGTAAGTTCAGGTAGAGGCTCTCCAGCCAGCTCGGTCTCGGATGTCTTGACGAGTATCCGCCCGGCTTTGTCGAGTCAGACCCATGTGCCACCCTGAGCCCTAAACCCTAAACCCTAAACCCTAAATCCTAAATCCTAAGCCCTAAACCCTAAACATGGGACCTCAAGCCTCCAAACCCTGCACTCTCAACCCTTCAAAACCCAATGCCCTAAGCCCTTGGGCCGAAGGCCCCCGTCGGATCCCACAATGGGAACCTCAAGCGGCTTTTCGGGGAGATTGGGCCCGCTTTAAGTCTTACTAAACCTTAAATCCTATCCGGAATAGGGATAAAAGTGCCCCTAGTATCATCATCCCTATAAAGGCCTGTTAGTATAAAGGGGAACATCCCAACTAGAATCCGAAGGTCCTGAACTCTATAAAGGCTTCCTTGCCTCCTTTTACATCGGCGATCCTTTTAGAAAGTTTTTTTTGGGGGGTCCTATGACATCTTTGTCAGGTTTAGGTTTAGGTTTTAGGTTTTTTTTAAGGGTTGGAAGGTCTGAAGGTTTTAGGGTTTGAGGGTTTGAGGGTTGCAGGGTCTGCGGAGTTTCGGTTTTGAGGGCATTAGGGTTTGAGAGCCCCTGAAGCCGAAACGCCCTAAACCCTAAACCCGAAACCCTAAACCCTCAGCCCTATCAACTTCTGCTTCCGGCCACAAGCAGAAAGGCAACCGGAGTCGGTACCTGCCATCTGCCGAGTTCCTGTCCACGTGGCCGCTGGGCGGTGTCTTAAGGCCTCTGTGCTTTTTGCTTTAGCCCCTTAGAAATTATGATGCCCAGTAGTACCCTTATTCCCTTTTTGGGGGGTTTAGGTTCCCTTATAAACCCCTTTAAGCAAAAAAGGGCACCCTTTTTAAGCCTTGGTTGCTGGGCAGCCTAGGAAATGACGTTTTTGATTTATTATATAACGCCCAGAGGAATATTTAGATGTTATGTTTATTAAAACCCTAAGGGGAGTATAGTTTCATTGGTCTAGGTTTCGGGCCTTAGGGTCTTGGGTTTATCGGTTTTCTTTTTAAGGTTTGAGGTTTCGGGTCTTTAGTTTAAGGGTTTTGGGTAAAATCCGAATCCCTAAACCACAAGTCCTAAACCCTAAACGATGAACTCTGAATTCCTCGGTCCTCAACTTTCGGGGGTAGGGTTTAGGGTTCTGGACTTGCAGATGAGGATCCGTCATGCTTGAACAGCTAGGGTTTTCGGGCCGATGCTCTTGGCCTCCCATCCTGCATTGTGGCCAGATGATGCATCTAGACATGCAGGATGGGCGTCCGGACGTCACTAGGCGCAACATCTTGTTCACGAGCTTTTGGGCTTGGGGTTTACTTGAAGGTTCATGGGTGGTAGTTACAAGCAGGGTTATGAGCAAGGACCTACTTCGAACCACCCCTCAACCTTCATGTACAGTTGAGGGATCCGCTCTTTCCTACTCCGACAGAGCCCAACCCAAAACCCTAACCTCTAAGCCCTAAGCCCCTCCTGTTTAGGGTTTAGGGGTTTAGGGGTTCAGGGGTTTAGGGGTTTAGGGGTTTAGGGGTTTAGGGGTTTCGGGGTTTAGGGGTTTAGGGGTTTAGTGGTTTAGGGGTTTAGGAGTTTAGGGGTTTAGGGTTTTAGGGTTTAGGGTTTAGGGTTGTACGGCTCAAGGTATGCAGGCTACACCGTCCAAGTCCCCGAAGACCACTTCAGTCCGCGCCCGGCGCTGCCCTTCGAGCACTGGCGGCGGCTCTCAAGCCATGCGCAGACGCTTGGGCTCGTGGTCTCTTCGGGTTGGGTTCGGGGTTTGGGGTTTCGGGTTTAGGGTTTAGGGTTTAGGGTTGGGGTTTGAGGGTTGAGGGTTGAGGGTTGAGGGTTGAGGGTTGAGGGTTGAGGGTTGAGGGTTGAGGGTTGAGGGTTGAGGGTTGCGGGTTGAGGGTTGAGGGTTGAGGGTTGAGGGTTGAGGGTTGAGGGTTGAGGGTTGAGGGTTGAGGGTTGAGGGTTGAGGGTTGAGGGTTGAGGGTTGAGGGTTGTGGGTTGAGGGTTGAGGGTTGAGGGTTGAGGGTTGAGGGTTGAGGGTTGAGGGTTGAGGGTTGAGGGTTGAGGGTTGAGGGTTGAGGGTTGAGGGTTCGGGCGGGTTGAGGGGATTCAGGCTGTAATTGGTGGGCTAGGAGGCTTGTGATGTGATGGCTGTTGTCAAAGGACATCAGAGGACCCAAAATGCACATTTTAAATTGACGGAGGATCAAGCAGGACAGTTAGGGTGAGGTTCTAAAATTAGGGGCTGGCTTGAGGGTTTAGGGTTTCAGATCATAATTCAGTTTCTATTTCTGGCCTGCAGGCATGTCTGAGTGGAGAAAGTAGCTCAAAAGCCAGGTCAGAGTCACGATAACCATGAACCTACTTGTCTACTTCCCTGACCCTCCAAGAGGAGCCTAAACCCAAAAAGCCCCGAAGCCCTACGTAAGGCCCCTGGAAGCCCTGAATCTCATTACCCCTGCAGCCCTAAAACCCTAAACCCTAAGCCTCAGGAACCCTAAACCCTAAACCCTAAACCCTAAACCCGAAACCCTAAACCCGAAACCCTAAACCCGAAACCCTAAACCCTAAACCCGAAACACTCCAATACACCTTAAATGCCCATGCCCCTCAAGGCGTCGGGCACAGTTCATCCTCGCCGCGCCCGAGCCGGTGCGGGCGACGGTACGCCAGGCCTATTGAGCAACCCTAAACCCTAACCCTAATCCCTAAACCCTAAACCCAGCACACGAAACCCTAAACCCTAAACCCTAGTTCCTGCGTCGAATGACTACACTCGGAACTCAAATGTCCTCTGAATAGCCTTTTTTGCAGTGCCGGCTGCAGAAGGCTGCCCTTTACCTCCCACAACAGCCTCCTCGCAGGACTTCGTCCTGATGCTGCCTTACGTGGCCGAGGAGCGGCCCTGAGCGTGCCATGGGCCTGACAGGCGCAGCAGTGACGGAGCGGGAGGTTGATCACCCTAAGACCTATAAACCCCCTGAACCCTTTGTGGTACTTTACTGTAACCTTAGATCCTTGCCCTTTTTGGGTTTATTGGGTTTATTAGTAAGGCAGCTAAAAGTTTAATGTATAGCTACCCTCCTGAGTGCAGCCAAGAACCCTAAACCCTGCCAAAACCCTCAGTGTGAGGTCCTTTGCGGGTCTTCCCTTAAGAGAACGAGTGAGGACCCCCATTCTTTTGGAGCAAGCGTTCATCCGCAACGCAGACCCAAAGACCCCCCAAAACCCCTTCAAACAGCCAACCATGTAGCGTTTGGGGTTCAGGGTTCAGGGTTTTAGGGTCTAAACCAGGTCCTAAAACCTGAAGACCCGACTACCCCAAACCTTAAACCCTGGCAGAGCTTTTGCCGGGAAGGCGGGTTCTAGGGTTCAAGTTATTCAAGGTGATCACGGTTGATTTCACTGCCTGCCCGCCCAACAGACGGTCCATTTTTAGTCTCATTTGGGCTCAGCAAGATAAGTTACCTCTTACATGGCCCCATGTGTTGTTCCGAAGGCGGCACAAGGGGACGTGAACAAGGAGGGCACATGGTGCACAAACTGGCCTCTGAACTGCCTGGAGAGCGTGGCGCAGGCTGGGCTCAAAGGATGTGTGGCGCCCAATTTAGGGTTTAGTGCACCCAAGCGAATTGAAGGGTCATGGCTAGTTGTCAGTGGGGCTACAGGTACCTGAATTACGTTCAAAAAATGCAGGTTGCCTTGCTTATAACCCTTCTTCTAGATATAAATGAACCTTCCTAAACCCTTAACCCTAAACCCTGAACCCTGAACCCTGAGCCCTAAACCCTAAACCCTAGAACGGTGCTCCTAACTACTCATGAACCTTCAGGTCGATTGCAGGCTTTGGTGTGGCTTGGCTGTTTCGCTAGCTGGCATTCGCAGCTTGCAGATGTTTGGGCAGTGCAGGTGGGTCGTTTTGCTTGGTTGTCCTCCTCGTGCTTTTGGGCTTAAACTCCCAAGCCCACTAGCTCTAAGCCCCTAAATCCTAATCCCTTATACCTAGCTGCGTATGCAATTTGAGGTCAGACCGCACCCATTCTTGAATCTACGCCCATGTCAGTGGGCAGCTTCCCCCATACAGCCCTTACAATCACCCTTAGTGCCCTACCTTTTCACCTTATAGGAGTCTTATGTATGTTACTTGAAGGTTCATGGGTAGTGTAAAAGGTAGGGTTATGGGGATCTTGCCTCACTTAAAGTCATGATAGAGGCTACCTTACTTACACCCTTACTTATAGCGACCCAAACCCCACCCTAAATCCTAAACCCTCAACCCTCAAACCCTGAACCCTAAACCCAGTAGGGCCGGCTCGAGCTGCCCATGCTGGGATCTCCGTGTGCTGCTCCATAAGGCGAACGGTGCTGGATGCAGGGTTAAGGGTTCAGGGTTTAGGGTCTAGGGTTTGGGCATTGGGGGTTAGTGGTTTAGGGGTTTAGGAGTTCAAGGGTTTGGGGTTGAGGGGTTAAGGGTTTAGGAATTAGGGTTTTGGGGTTTAGGGTTTGGGGATTTAGGGCTGCAGGGTTTTGGGGTTTAGTGTTTAGGGGCGTAGGGTTGAGGTGCCTAGCGAGCAACTTGCCTCTTGCCAATCACTTTCCAGCCATGCGGGACCGACCAGAATCGTATCTCCCGAAACCCCCAACCCCAAACCAGTCCAGCTGTTTTTCCCGAACCTCGGCCTGTGTCAGACTGTTCCCCAAGCCCTGAACCCTAACCCTAAATCCCTCAACCCCTAAATCCTAAATCCCAAATTCCCGAAGTCCCTAAATCCCGAAGTCCCTAAATCCCTAAGTCCCTAAATCCCTGAATCCCTAAATCCCTAAACCCTAAATCCTACATCCCAAATCCCTAAATCCCCAAACCCTAATCCCGAAGCCCTAATCCCCAAACCCCTAGACCCTAATCCCTAAACCCTAAGCCCCAATCCCTAAACCCCAGACCCCTATAAACCCTAAACCCCAAATCCCTAAACCCCTGAACCCTAAATCCTAAACCCTAAATCCCTAAACCCTAAATCCCTGAACCCTAAACCCCTAAAAACCCTAAACCCCTAAAAACCCTAAACCCCAAACCCCAAATCCGCAAACGCGGATCCCGGCAGGACGCGAGGTCTGCAAGCCGCCGCAGCTGAAGGCGGCGCCCCCCGGCCCCCGGTGCGGAGATGGCCTGCGAACGGCCCAAAAGAGCCTCTGAAGTGGGGTCCAGGGGTTAGGGTTTAGGGTTTAGGGTGCAGGGTTTAGGGTTTAGGGTTTAGGGTTTAAGTTGTAGGGTTTAGTGTTTAGGGTTTAGGGTTTAGGGTTTAGGTCTAGGGTTTAGGGGCTTGGGGATTTAGGATTTCGGGGGGGTTTAGGGTTTAGGGCTTAGGGCTTAGGGTTTAAGCTTGCTCTGCTGCCACAGGCGGCTCTTGCCGCAGCACCTCGCGGAGCGATCAGAGGCTGGGGTCTTTAGGGTGTCGGGTTTAGGTGTAAGTTGGGATGTTCCCCCTCATACTAACAGTCCGCAATAGAAATTATCGTAACCCCCCAAAATAATCCCTATTAAGGACTGTTAATAAGGGGGAATATCCGAAGGTGTAAGTTTAGGGTTATAGAGCCTGTCGGGATTTGTCGGGGTAAGGCTGGCTTTCTTTGTAGCCACTTGCAACACCCTGAGAGGATGTCAGAGCTACCTTTGCGAGTTTGCTGCGTGTGGTTGATAGAAACGTAACGGCTTGAAGCTTCATAGTCGGAAGAAGGTAGTATTATGACCCATGTTAAGGTACTTCTTACCCTACGTATACCTCTCCGTGGTATTGAAGCACTTCCACCCCAAACCCAAAAGCCCTAAACATTCCTGCACATGTTGCCACGAGCATGCACCAAATCCCAGTGTCCCTTTCGGTTTAAGGCTGAGGGTGTACAAAGGTACCCTAGACCCTAAAGCCTAAACCCTGCACCCTAAACCCTAACGTATGCACTGCGCGCCTGACTTCAGAAACGGCTCATCTTTGTCCTTCATTGTATTGTCTGGTAACTTCCCAGTGCGCGCCCTGGCGAAAGCATCCCCTGCAAGCCTGAACCCGAAATCCCCGCCTCAATTGCCTCGTTGCCCCGAAGATGGGGAACTGCAGCTTCGTTTTGCGGAGAACCCGAATCTAAACCTTCCAAAGCCCTGACTCCTACACAGCCCTAAGCCAAAAGCCCGAAACCCTAAACCCGAAACCCCTAACCCCAAAACCCTAAACCCTAAACCCTAAACCCTAAGCCCTAAACCCTAAACCCTAAACCCTAAACCCTAAACCCTATCCAACCAGCAAGCAGAAGGTGCAGCCGCGGCTCCGCACCGCGCGCACAGGAGGCCGTGGGGCAGATCTCGGGTGCCGTCTTTGCAGGGCTTTTTGGGATGAAGAGCCCACTGTAGAATCTACAGGGTTTAGGGTTTGGGGTTTGGGGTTTAGGGTTGAGGGTTTAGGGTTTAGGGTTTAGGGTTTAGGGATATCCCTAAAGCCCAACTCCTCAAAGCCCGAACTTGCGCTTGTCTTAGGGTGGCTGCAAGGGCACTTATATGGGGGTTTCCGAAAAGTGGGGTATCCTTTTAGGGGGTCCCTTTAAGGGGTTCTAGTGGGGTGTTAGAGGGGTATTCCTATTTTGGGGTATACCCATATACCCCTTTTTACCCTGTTAACCAACCCAAGACCACTTAACAATTCCCTTATAAAAGGGACCCTAATAGGGTTACCCCCCCCCACCCACCCACCCAATTTCGGAAACCCCCAGATCAAGCCCCTAGAGTTTGAGGCCCATGCGTCTGCGGCGAGCGGCGAGCGGCCTCTGTCCAAGGGCAAGGAGCCGGGACCCCAGATGCCCAGAAAAGCTCTTAAGCCCTGAACCCTAAACTGCTTTGCAGACTACGTCGGCCACTTACGTCCCCCGAAACAACTTCTAGAGAGCGGGGCCTCTCATCTTCGTTGACGGTCGAACCCTAAACCCTGAGCCCTGAGCCCGAAACCCTAAACGCTCAGCCCGAAACCCTAAACCCTCAACCCCAAGCATTCGCATGCAGGGTCTAGGGTTTGGACAGGAACCCTACACCCTGCACGTCAGGTGCACCTTGGGCTTCAACGGGCCTACGCCCTTCTCACAACGTCTAAATCAGGTTTTGCAGGGCACCTGCAGTAAGGGTTTAGGGTTTAGGGTCCAGGGTCTAGGGTCTAGGGTTTAGAGGGGGATCTTCGGCCGGACAGCCCGATAAGGATCCTATATCCCATACCTCAGGAACCCAAACCAAGGTTGAGTTTGGGCAGATCGCTGTGATTTTAAAAGCTGCCTACGCCCTGGGCCCCCCTTACACTAGGATTGTTGGGGCAAACGATGGGAAAATAAGGTCCTGAGTTCTTGAGGCATTTCCCCACAGAAGACAGGGCCAGGCTTTAGCTTTGGGCTTTAGGGTTGTTTAGGGTTGAGGGTGTAGGGTTTAGGGTTTTAGGGTTTTAGGGTTCTGGGCCTAGGGTTTGTGCAACGGAGGAGTGTCAGGGCCCAAGTTTCCTTCTACTTTTCAGGGCTTATTTGGGCCAGGGTTTAGGGTCTAGGGCTTCAAGGGTACCCGCTGGTTCCTCATAAGATAACCTTTCAGACTCGGGCAACCTAAAGGGTTGGAGTTTGGGGTTCACGGCTTGAGGTTCCTAAGGGTTTCGGGTTTCGGGTTTAACGTACTTAAGTTTACCCCGATGCGGAACCCCCCCCTAGGTCCTCTTCAGAAACTTCCCCCTTGCGGGTTCCCAGCAGAGTTTCTCAAGATCAAGCATGATAAGCAGGGCAACAAGTGGGTGTTGTCTTGATTTTGGGTCTCCTTGTAGGTGCATTTTTCGGAGGGTTCCTTTCAGAAGGAACCTGAAATCACAGCAGGCGGACTACGACAAACCCTAAACCCCAAACCCTAAATCCCAAGTGCAGAAGGGTTTCTCTAGGGGCTTGCCCAAACCCTAGACCTCTAGCCCCAAATCCAATGCCCGAAGCCCCAGGCTCGTTGGTGTCTAAGGGAAGCCCCTTACCTCCTTTAAAGTATGGGCACTTGGGTTGTACAGGGTATATGACGGGTACATAAGGACCTCCCCCCCCCCCTTTAAGGACCCATACTAGATAAGGGACCATGCAGCTACGTGCCCTAAGATAGTGTCGCCGTTCAGGTTCAACGACGTCATTCTCGCGGGAGGTGATGATGCGGAGGTGAGGGTTTGGGGTTCGAGGTCTAGGCGTCTCGGGGTTCATGGTTTAGGGTCGTAGGGTCCAGGGGTTTAGGTTTCAGGGTTTAGGGTTTGGGGTTTAGGGCTTAAGCTAGCCCTCCAACAAGTAATAGCCTCCTCAAGCCCGAATGTAGCTGCAACGAGGCACTGCCATGTCCCGGCCAAGCTACTCACGTACGGCGGTTCAAGCCCCATACCGTAAACCTTGGACCTTGAACTTTGAGCCCTGAACCCTAGTTCTATAGGAACAGCCGAAAGAAGGGCATCCTCTATGCCCTAAAACCCCAAACCTTGAGCCCTGAACCCTAGCTGGCCCTAGCTTATTCTAGCAACAGTTGAGAGAAGGCCATCCTCTAGACCCCAAACCCTACACCTTGAACCCCTCAAAGATAAAGAATGTTCTTCCTTACAAGAGTAATATAGGGAGTGTTATCTCTTTTTTTTGTTGTTGCGGGGGTGAAGGGGGGCGAGCGGTTCTTAAGCAAGTAACCCTGAACTCAGAACCCTAGCCTTAAACCCTACACCCTACACCCTAAAACCCTAAACCCTAAACACTAAACCCTAAACCCTAAACCCTAAACCCTAAACCCTAAACCCTAAACCCTAAACCCCTACTTCTAGGAACAGCTGAAAGAAGGTCATCCTCACCTTTGCCAGCCGACACCTGCCAGAGCCTCCCGGCAGTGAAGAGCCGGTCGTCGGCAAACCCGGTCTCGAAGCAGTCGGCCCTAAACTCTAATTCAGGGTTCAGGGTTCAGGGTTTAGGGTTTAGGGTTTAGGGTTTAGGGTTTAGGGTTTAGGGTTTAGGGTTTAGGGCGACTATGCCCTATAAGCTAACCCTAAACCCTTCTAAAACCCTCCAGCAAAGGGTTTGGGGTTTGGGGAAACATGTCCCTGGACCCTCTGACCTTGTTCCGATCTGCGAAGAGATGATAGTTTTTAGTTTGTCTTGGGTTTACGGTTTAGGCTTGCGTCGCTGGGTCTGCAGGGGCTCCTCCTTTCCGACTTTGATAGCCGAAGCTTCTATGTACAACAAAAGCATCACGACCTGCAAACGTAGAGTCTCATATTGCGGGCAGTTGTAGACATGACCATCTTGCGGAGCATTCTGTATCGGCATTTTCCCAAAAATCTTGGACATCCACCATTAGTACACCTTAGAATTAGTTCGGTCTTCTTCCTGCATCTCTTTCTATTGATGTTGGTTCTGCAGGAATGATTCTTGGAAATGCACAGTAGACTAGGATTACATGATGCATTTTATGTTGTAGCACATTTGCTTGTCCTTTCTTTCGGAGCGATAATTTCTATCTTCCCTGGAACAGTTTTAAATGGCCAATTGGGCACTGCATGCTTGAAAGGTTACCCCGAATCCTCTAAACTAAGCCCTAAGTCTAGAAGGTTACTCAGGAGGGTTATGAAGTAGGATAACCCCACCTACCGGCTACTTTGAACTCTATGTGTACCTAGTTACTAAGGTCTCCGATCCAAGTACGGTGTGGGAAATTTGAAGGGTTTCAGGCCCTAAGCCCTAAATCCGAGCACTTGAGGGTTTAGTGTTCAAGGGTTTAGGGGCTTAAGGATTTCGGGCTTCAGGGTTCAAGGCTTTAGGGTGTAAGGGCTTCGGGCTCCTGAAGCCTAAACCCTAAACCCTAAACCCTAAACCCTAAACCCTAAACCCTAAACCCTAAACCCTAAACCCTAAACCCTAAACCCTAAACCCTAAACCCTAAACCCCAAACCCTAAACCCTAAACCCTAAACCCTCATGCCTGAGCGCGGTCACGCTCAGGTTTAGCGTCGTGAACGCGGTGACGGCGGTTCACCGCTTGGCCAGGTGCTCCTGCCTTAGAGTCCTTGGGGAGGGGGCTTCTTGTTGCTAGGGTTTAGGGCTTGGGGCCGGGGGTTCAGGATTTCATGTTTTTTTTTGGGTTTGGACCCGATGGCTTCTTGTTGCTGGGGTCTAATGCTAGGGTTTGGGGCCTAATCAGGGTTTAGGATTTCGTGTGTTTTTTTCTCGGTTTGGGATCCGATTCGGGTTTGTCGGCGGCTGTTTCTTCTTATGGAGAACTGTAAGAGAGCTGTTGGCTTTTAATGGCGGGGGGCGGGGGGCGGGGGGGTGGGGGCGGCTGTTTTCTAGGCTTACCGCTGTGCCTTCTCCAGTTTGCCCATATCGGTGGCGGCAGCTTCTGTGTATCCACCTGGGGTTTTCTAGGCACTTGAGTGTTGGGTGTGCCCTTCTGGCTCACATGTGTTTCTTATCGGGGAATCCGGAGGATCCCACAGTTGACGCCACGTTGGGACACGTTAAAGCCTAAACCCTAAACCCTAAACCCTAAACCCTAAATCCTAAACCCTAAACCCTAAACCGTAAACCCTAAACCCTAAACCCTAAACCCTAAAACCCTAAACCCTAGAGCCTAGACCCTAAACCCTAAACCCGAGACCCTAGACCCTAAACCCTAAGCCCTACATTCAAAGCCCTAAACCCTAAACTAAACCCTAAACCCTACACTAACCCTGAACCCTAAATCCCTGACACAGGCCAGGCCATCCAAGGCAACTCGAGGGCAAACTTTGCACCTACAAATGGGCATTCCCCAAGATAGCGGTACCTCTTACATACCCGAATTGACTCTCAATCCGTATTGCCCTCAAGAAGGGTCCTAGTGCTGAAAACCTGCAAGTAGCTAACGATATTATGCCCCTTCTACCCTATATGTACAGTTACATTCATTCATGGGAGATGATGCACCTTCGTGGTACCTTAACATGAAAAGGAGCAAGCGATACTGGTGAGCCAAAAGGGATCAGCATTTAGAATATGCCCCAAAGATTGATATCAATATCACATCAAGCAAGCCGCCTGCAAGCCCACCCGAAAACGCCAAAACGCCGTGCTCGCAGAACATCCGAGTAGCTTCCCGAAGGGGTTGAAGGTTTCGGGTTTAGGGTTTAGGGTTTAGGGTTTAGGGTAGACCCCAAACACTTAAAACCCTGAACCCTCAAACGCCCACAGCCCTAAAAATCGACTAAGCCCGAAGCCCCCGGAAGCCCTAAGACCCTAGCACCAGACCCCTAAGCCCTAAGCTCTCAACTCCAAGCCTTGAGAAACCCCACTCACCTCCCTCAAACATTTAGGGTTTTAGGGTTTTAGGGTTTGGGGTTTTAGGGTTTTAGGGTTTGGGGGTTTAGGGTTTAGGGTTTAGGGTTTAGGGTTTAGAGTTTAGGGTTAGGGGGCTTGGGGTTGTCCAAGGCCCGGACGCCCAGCGAAGAGACCCGCGACTAGGAGCGCTCCTCGCGGCTGGGGCAGCAATTTGCGGTTTTGGTTCGGGGTCCCGGAGGGGGTGCGGGGGGTTAGGGGTTAGGATTTGGGGTTGGGGTTTGGGGTTTAGGGTTTAGGGTTGGGGTTTAGGGTTTAGGGTTTGGGGTTTAGGGTTTAGGGTTTGGGGTTTGGGGGTCAGGGTTTAGCCCTAAACCCCACCGCCCATGGCCCAGGACCGCGTGCGCCACATGTTCCTGCTCGGACCTCAGCTTGGGGGGCGGGCCGAGCTTTGCGCCGGTGTGTACTTGAAGGTTCAGGGGTAGTTATATGTCGAAACCCTGAACCCTGATCCCTAAACCCTAAACCCTAAACCCTAAACCCTAAACCCTAGTTCAGGTAACCCTGCACATCGCCACTCCTGAACTTTCAAGTCGGCTTCGGGTTGCCCGAAACCCTAAACCGCAGACCCCTCAACCCCCTAAACGCCCCAAACCCTACGCCCTAGACCCTGAGGCTGTTGTTGGAATCGCACAATCTAGCGACTGCTGCTCGCTCTTCGGAAGTCAACCGCTGTTCATATCCCATCCATTCTCGTACTGGCGCGAAGGCTTCCACTGGTCCACCAGGCTGTTGGGTATGACCCCCAAAGAACAGCAGGTGGACGACTCCGTGACAATGTTCACTTACACCTGGCCCTTCGGCGTGTGCGGCACGCCGCCCTTGAATACAACATTTAAGAGGGGGTTTTTCCCATTGCTCCCAACCAGACGATGTCCATGCCAGGAATGAAGCGCACAAGGAGGCTATTGGAGCCGGGTAGCAGTACGACTGCGCAGAGGTACCTTCACGTGGTTTACGAGCGTTGGCAACAGCAAGGCGGCCGTTGTGGATGGTGAGCGAGCACACAAGATCGAAGAGATTGTGCACCTCGGTTTTGGGTGGGAAAGACCAGCCTGGACTTCAGAAAGTGGTGTCCGAACATCAAGCCCATCGGTGAAGTGTTCCCTAAACCCTGATTAATCCTTAAGAACTGAGTCAGACTCCGCGCACCGGAGCTTCATGATAGCAGCTGGGCATCGGAGGCGGGGCCGGGACCCTGAAACCTCAGGAGCTGCTTAGGGTTTAGGGTTTAGGGTTTAGGGTTTGGGGTTTAGGGTTCAGGGTTTAGGGTTT
Source organism: Symbiodinium natans (assembly GCA_905221605.1). Classification (NCBI taxonomy): domain Eukaryota; class Dinophyceae; order Suessiales; family Symbiodiniaceae; genus Symbiodinium; species Symbiodinium natans. The sequence goes on from CAJNDS010002315.1 coordinate 144,701, forward strand.
AGGGTTTCGGGTTTAGGGTTTAGGGTATAGGGTTTAGGGTTTAGGGTTTAGGGTGTAGGGTTTAGGGTTTAGGGACCCTGATCAAAGCTCTAAAGCCGCTAAGAGCCCGCACACGCCAGAACGTTCAAATAGTCCTCAAAGCCCTCAACATCACCCCTGAAACGCCCCCTGTCCCCAAAACTTCGTAAAGCCCTACCTATATTCCCTAACCCCCAATCCCTAAACCCCAAACCCTAAACCCTTAACCCCAAACTGGCCCCAAGTCCCGAACCCTGACTCCTTAATCCCAAACCCTACCCTGAACCCGAAACTTCACCCAAACCCAAGATCCCAAACCCCGAACCCCGAAACCACAAACCCCAAACCCTGAATCCCAAGCCCTAAACCCTAATCCCTAAGCCTCAAACCCCAATCCCTAAACCTCAAACCCTGAATCCCCAGACCCCAATTCCTAAAACCGACGCCCTAAACCCCCAAACCCTAATCCCTAAACCCGAAACCCCAAGCCCCAAATCCCAATCCCTACACCCTAAACCCCAGTCCCTAATGAAGCCCTGAACCCTAAACCCTAAATCCCAAACCCTAAATCCCGAACCCTGAACCCTAAACCCTAAACCCTAAACCCCAAACCCCAAGCCCTAAACCCCAAACCCCAAACCCTACACCCCAAACCCTATAAACCCTATAAACCCTATAAACCCTATAAACCCTATAAACCCTATAAACCCTATAAACCCTCTCAACCCTCTCAACCCTATAAATCCTATAAACCCTAGAAACTCCAAGCCCTGAAAACAAACCTATAACCCCCAAACCCTTATAAACCCTAAACTCAGGAGCGCCGTGCCCAAGGCCGCAGCGCAAGGGGGCACGCCGTGGCCTCGGATCCGCGGGCTTGGGGTTTAGGGTTTAGGGTTTGGGGTTAAGGTTTTGGGGTTTAAGGGGTATAGGGTTTAGGGTTTGGGGTTTAGGGTTTAGGGTTTGGGGTTTAGGGTTTAGGGTTTGGGGTTTGGGATGTTAGGGGTTTGGGGTTCAGGATTTTGGGGGTTTAGGTTTTAGGGTTTAGGGTTTCGGGCTGGGGTTCAGGGTTCAGGGTTTAGGTGAGCAAGTTGGGTGTTTTCTTGGGGAACTTTTGGTGTTTTCAGGTGGTGTGACATGGTTTCTGGTTTTAGATGCGTTTTTTTTTTTTTGTTGGGGGGGGGGGGGTGGGGGGCCTTTCAGGCTCTCAGGTGTTTAGGCCTTCAGGGTTCACATTCTATACTTTTCAACGCTGCATGATCCTGGAGGTTAGGGGTAGCTACCCGAAATACGGGTCTACTCTACTCCCCCCGTTAGAGAAAGTACGGGATTTGCAGGCCTAGCACAACGTCCCCCACTCCCCCTCCCCCACAACCCGCGCCCTAAACCCTAAACCCTAAACCCTAAACCCTAAACCCTAAACCCTAAACCCTAAACCCTAAACCCTAAACCCTAAACCCTGAACCCTGAACCCTGAACCCTAAACCCTACACCCAAAACCCAAAACCCCAAACCCAAAACCCTAAACCCTAAACCCTAAAGCCTAAAGCCTAAACCCTAAACCCTAAACCCTAAACCCTAAACCCTATAAACCCTATAAGCCCTATAAACCCTATAAACCCTATAAACCCTATAAACCCTATAAACCCTATAAACCCTAAACCCTAAACCCTGACCCTTACATCCTCTTAAAACCGGAAGCCCCCAAAAGTTTCAACCTCTCAGAAACCGAGAGATTCCCTGAACCCGCCAACGAAGCCTGAACCCGGACCCCCTACTTGATTTAGGGCGCGGGGCTTAGGGTTTATAGGGTTTAGGGTTTGGGGTTTAGGGTTTAGGGTTTAGGGGTTTAGGGGTTTAGGGTTTAGGGGTTTAGGGGTTTAGGGGTTTAGGGGTTTAGGGGTTTAGGGGTTTAGGGGTTTAGGGGTTTAGGGGTTTAGGGGTTTAGGGGTTTAGGGGTTTAGCGGTTTAGGGGTTTAGGGGTTTAGGGGTTTAGGGGTTTAGGGGTTTAGGGGTTTAGGGGTTTAGGGGTTTAGGGGTTTAGAGGTGGGGTTTAGGGGTTTAGGGGTTTAGGGGTTTCGGGTCGGGTGTACCATGTCTCCGAATGGAAGGGCTAGAAGCTCTAAACACCGCCGCCGCCAGCCATGAGGTGGAACTTTCATGTGGACACCCGGGCCCTGACCAACATCGCCTGGGCCCAGGCCCCTTGCTCTTTTGGCGCGGTTCCGGGTTTTTCAGAGGCTGTGAGGGTTCAGGGTTTAGGGTTTAGGGTTTAGGGTTTAGGGTTTAGGGTTTAGGGTTTTTGGGTTTTAGGGTTTTAGGGTTTTGGGGTTTTAGGGTTTAGGGTTTAGGGTTCAGGGTTCAGGGTTTAGGGTTTAGGTCGGGTTTAGGTCGAGGGTCTACGGTTTAGGAGGCCTTTGGGGGATTTCGGGACTGAGGGGTTGAAGAACGTTTCTGCAGTTTAGGATTAGAGCCCCAAACGTAAACCGCGCCAGCACGCGGGTTTAGGGCTTAGGGCTTCGAGTGCAAGACACTGAACCCTGAACCGTTAACCCAAATGGCGGGTTTGGGATCGAGGCGTAGGGTTTCGGGATGAGGGTTGAGGGTTTACAGCGGTCCCGGCGGAGAAGCAACGGTCCAAACAAGGCACTGGCCCCGAGAACTTTGCAGAAGCCTGCGCGAAGACTTAGAAGCAAAGATGTCCGGCGGCCGCCTCTGGTCTGTGAAGGCGCTGTCCGCAGACGTGCAGGGCGTCACCACGCAGTAGAAGCAGACCAGCCAGCTTTGGCGCAGTTCGGCGACTCCCGGACCAAAACCGTCCCGGATGTATGTCTTGCCATGTTGCAGCAGCTCTAGGGTTGAAGGAGGGCTTGCAGGGTCTCGGGTTTAAGGTACTTGCTTAGAGATTCTGGCAGCTTTGGAGGTTATCAGTAAAGCTTATAACGCCTGAAGGGGTGTTGTTCGGAGTGAAGAATTCTGTTCAAAGCTCGACGAACCTAACCCCGAACCCTAGACCCCAAACCCTAAGCCTGAAAAGAGCGATTCCGGTTTAAGAAAGCCTGAACCCTAAAGAAACCCTAAGAGTTTTCAAAGCTCTCTGAATCAGCCTCTAAGCCCTCAAACCCTAAAACACTTGAAGCCCACAACTTCCCAGAAGCTCTCGAGTCTTTGAACCCTCAAACACTCAAACCCTCAAGCCCTCAAACCCGCAAACCCGCAAACCAGCAAACCCGCATCCCTAAACCCTAAACCCTACACCCTAAACTCTAACCCCTAAGCCCTAAGCCCTAAGACCGAAGACCTAAGCCCTAAGACCTAAGACCTAAGCGCTAAGCCCTAAGCCCTAGACCCTAAGCCTAAGCCCTCAGCCCTAAGCCCTAGACCCTGAGTGAGGCCAAAATGCAGCTGCGGGACCCAGGAATGCTGCAGCACATTTCTTCGGAGGCGTCCTGGAACTCTGTGGTCCTTTTGGGCAAGGGTTTAGGGTTTAGGGTTTAGGGTATTGGGGTTGTAGAGTGTCAGGGTGTTAGGGTGTTAGGGTGTTAGGGTTTAGGGCTTTAGGGTTGTAGGGGTAGGGTTTAGCGTTTCGGGCTTTTGGTTTGGAGGGGGGCTTAGGAGGGGTGTAGGGTTTCAGGGTTTTGGGTTTTAGGTTTAGGCGGGGTGTAGGATTTAGGATTTTAGGGCTTAGGGCTTGAGGTTTTGGAGTGTAGGGTTTCAGGGTTTAGGGGTTGAGGGTTTTAGGGTTTTAGGGTTTAGAGTTTTAGGGCTTTAGGCTTCGGGTTTACGGTTTAGGGTTCAGGAGGTGTGTAGGGTTTTAGAGTTTTAGGGTGTTTAGGGTTTAGGGCTTGGGAGGGGTGTAAGGTTCTAGGGTTTTTGGGTTCCGGGTTTAGGCCGCATGGAACTGGGCGTCCCAGTCTAGCTGACGTGAGGGGGCGGTTGCTTAGGGGTCGAGGGTTCCCCATTCCACGTGCGATAGGTGACTGGGTCCTTGGTTCCTAGAGCCTAAACCCTAAACCCGAATCCCTAAAGCACTCAATCCTAAGCCCTACAGGGTGTTGCTGACATTGGCCTTCAACCCCTCCTCTTCCGCTTCCTCCCCGGCCCCAAGCCCTGAACGCTTAACCCTGAAAACTCCAAACCCTCCACCCTCAACCCTCAACCCTAAACCCTCAACCCTCAACCCTCAACCCCAAACCCTAAACCCTAAAACCCTAAAACCCTACACCCTAAACCCTGAACCCTGAGCCCTTTGAACCCTGAGCCCTCGAAGTCCCCCCAAGCTCCAAGCCCTTAGGCTGCCTGGGGTCGGGGTCATGCATTCCGAGTTTCTTCAGGCTCAGGCGGGTTTAGGGTTTAGGGTTTAGGGTTTAAATTTAGGGTTTAGGGTTTAGGGTTTATAGGGTGTTTGGGGTTTATAAGGTTTATAGGGTTTGTAGGGTTTAGGGTTATGAGGGTTTATAGGGTCTATAGGGCTTATAGCCTAATTTATAGGGTTTACAGGGTTTGCACGGTTTGTAGGGTTTATAGGGTTTATAGGGTTTATAGGGTTTACAGGGGTTATAGGGTTTATAGGGTTTACAGGGTTCAGGGAAAAAATGAAAAATTGAACCACTAGCCTCCATCTAATGAACGCTGCACACGCCCCAGCCACAAAGCCGATTTTCGCGGCCACCCTAAACCCTAAACCCTAAAGCTTCTCTATCTATGCAAGGTGGCGGATCGAGTGAAGGAGTGCACGGCCCAGCAGATCGCCTGGGCCCGAGCCGGTCTTCCAGCGCCAATCCCATAAGCCCTAAACCCTAAACCCTTAAGGCTGTCCTCATTCTTTCGGCGGGTGAGGGCCGCCCAAGGCCGAATACTATGATTCCCCATTATCTTTTGATAAGAGGATGCAGCGTTTCGATGTTTCGCCCTTGCATGCGCGCCACAGCCCTGTGCTGGGAATGATGGGTGTTTTCATCACAGGGCTGCAGTATAAGCTGCTGCACGTGCCCAAGAAGGTAGCCAAATCGAAGACGCTCCCGCCCTGACTGCAATGGGCAGCTGCAACGTTGAGGTCTTTGCAAAAGTGCCCGTGATCGTGTACAGGTGGGGAGTGGCTTCAGCCTTCTGGTCTATAGGACCATGAACAGGGCTGCCCTTTGTGTCACGTACAAGGGACTGTCCGAACTCGGCCCTCCTAAGCCCTAAGCCCTGAAACGGATTCAGGGTGTAGGGTTTAGGGCTCAGGGTTTAGGAGACTCCATGTAGGGTTTGGGAGGTGAATCTTGGGGGTGCCTCCCCAACTCTAAACCCCAGCTTCTTTGCGTTTCGGGTTTAGTGTTTAATTTAGGGATCCTAAACCCCACATGGTCGGTTTTGGGCCTGAGTGCATTTGGTTATGCACCGGCTTTTCCAACAGCCCTACAAGCCCTAAACCCTGAACCCTAAGCCCTAAACCCTGAACCCTAAACCCTAAGCTCTACACCCTGAACCTTGAACCCTAACCCTAAGCCCTGAACCCTAAACCCTGAACCCTTCACCCTAACCCTTCACCCTAAACCCTAAACCCTAAGCCCTTCACCCTAAACCCCAAGCCCTGAACCCTAAACCCGAAACCCTTCGCCCTAAACCCTTCACCCTAACCCTAAACCCTAAGCCCTTCACCCTAAACCCTTCACCCTAAACCCTTCACCCTAAACCCTAAGCCCTTAACCCTAAGCCCTACACCCTTCACCCTAAACCCCTCGCCCTAAACCCTGCACCCAAGCCCTTCACCCTAAGCCCTTCGCCCTAAACCCTAAACCCCTAAGCCAGCCCTCGAGCTTGTGTGTCAGTGTGCGAGCTGGCGTCCCGAGGCGAACTGCGCCTGGGCCTTTGCAAAGCTCGATGTCAAGGACACGAGGCCATTGGGGGATTGGGGGGGGGGGGGGGGGGGGGGGGGTTTAGGTATTGGTTTAGGGTTTAGGGTTTAGGGGGTTTAGGGTTTAGGGTTTAGGGTTTAGGGTTTAGGGTTTAGGGTTTAGGGTTTAGGGTTTAGGGTTTAGGGTTTAGGGTTTAGGGTTTAGGGTTTAGGGTTTAGGGTTTAGGGTTAGGGTTTAGGGTTTAGGGTTTAGGGTTTAGGGTTTAGGGTTTAGGGTTTAGGGTTTAGGGTTTAGGGTTTAGGGGCACTGCGATACACAAGTCCATGGGCAGCATGGCTTTGGCCAAGCCTGCAAACCTCTCATAGTTCGGGCTTAGGGTTTCGGGTGATGGGTTTACGCTTAGGGCTTAGGATTTCGGGCTTAATTAGGGTTTAGGGCTTCGGAAGCGCGGTGGCTTGGCACTTGGTGCCGCTTGGAAGAGTAGGAGGTTCTCCCCGGCAAGCCATGGGCCCACAGCTGTCCTTGGTTCATTTTTGGAGCCCTAAACCCTAAACAACAAACTCCCAGAGCTAACGCGTGTGGGAGCCATCCAGCGCTTCTCAGTCAGGTGATTGAAGGACACCCCGAACTCAATCCTGATCATCTCCTACGATTTAGGGTTTAGGGTTTTTAGGGTTTAGGGAGGCCCTGAAGACCTAGAGCCTCATTGTCCTAACTCCCTAACCCGAAGCTGCGGGGCTGGAGGGGTTTTCTTAGATGAATTCGTTGGCCGTAGCTACTGAAATGGCATTTTAAAAGACAAGATCAAAGAGGCAGTAGAAGGGGACAATATTGCTAAACCCTAAGCCCTAACCTCTAAACCCTAAACCTCAAACTGATTGGGGCCTTCTGTATTCATGGTTCGTGGGGTGCTTTGCAGGCTGCTGACGGCCTTGACCAACGAGGCATGGCCTCGCAGCTAGCCAGCTTTGGGGACATGGGTGCTGTGGTTTGGGAGTTCGGTGGGGTTCAGGGTCTAGGGCTTAGGGTGTAGGGTTTGCGGGACGTAGGTCTTGGGCTTGCGGGGGGCTTTATGGTTGAGGTTTAGGGGTTTGGGGTTTTGAGGTTGAACGGAACTACACTTTTCATGCCGTTGCCCTGTATCTTCCGCCTTACCTCAAACCTCTGGTCCACTTCTCAACACTTCAGCTTCGTCCCGAACGTGGAGATCGTCTTTCTGGCACCCTAGACCCAAAACCCAAAACCCTAAACCCTAACCCTTGAACCTTAAACCCTAAACCCTGAACCCTAAACCCAAAACCCTAAACCCTAAACCCTAAACCCTAAACCCTAAACCCTAAACCCAAACCCCTAACCCTAAACCCTGAACCCTTAACCATTAACCCTTAACCCTTAGCCCTTAACCCTTGACCCTTAACCCTTTACCTTACCCTGTACCCTGAACCCTGAACCCTGAACCCTGAACCCTGAACCCTTAACCCTTAACCCTTAACCCTTAACCCTCAACCCTTAACCCTTGGCCCTTAACCCTAAGCTGCGCCCAGGTCGTTCGGGTTGGGTTTTGTTCCTTAGGGATCGACGAAACAGCAGGAGGCCCGCATGGTCCTGGCCCCTTTGCAAGGGACTGAGGGGCGCTGGAAGCTCCTCAGTGGATACTAAAGCCCGAAACCCCTAAACCCTGAAACCCTGAAGCCCCAAAGGCCAACGAAGTCCTAAGCCCGAAGCCCTAAACCCTAAACCCTAGCCCTAAACCCTAAACCCTAGCCTTAAACCCTAAACCCTAGCTCATTACAACACCCGCATATGGGGAACTGACAGGCCGTGGGGCGCATGGCTGAGTTCAGCCCACAGAACCTGATGTGCCTGATGCTTACTGACAGAGGGTCAAGGGTTTGACAGAGGGCTTAGGGCTTAGGGCTTAGGGCTTAGGGCTTAGGGCTTAGGGCTTAGGGCTTAGGGCTCAGGGCTCAGGGCTCAGGGCTCAGGGCTTAGGGCTTAGGGTTTAGGGTTTGGGGTTTATGGCTTCGGGCTTAGGGCTTAGAGCTTGGCGAGCTTTCCCAGTGGAACGAAGAAACCCTGAACCCTATGTCCCAAGCCCTAGGCCCTAAACCGAAAGTCCTCAACCCTAAGCCTTACCCCCCAAGAAATCAGAAAGACCCAGACACTAAATCCTAAATCCTCAACCCTACACTCGCTAAATCCCAACCTCCATCTAGTGCCTTGGATTATGCAGTTAGGGCTTATGGGTTTATGGGGTTTAGGGCCTCGCGGTCTTCATGTGCACTGTACAGGATGTGTAGAACGCTGCCCTAGGCTCCAGCGTGCTTTGCTGCGATAGGTTTTCGGGAAGATGGAGCTCTTCTATTTCGTTCTTCCGGCCCCTGACATCGACAAAAGCAAGGCGTTCTTCTCCAAGGTATTCGGCTGGAAAGACTTCGGGGGGGCCCAGGGCGGACATGTCGGTTGCACCAACACCCCCTGTGGTCTGGGAGGCGACGTGAATGAGCTGTACTTCACGACGCTGGATATCGAGGAGAGCCTGAAGAAGGTCGTTGCCCATGGTGGCGCCATCGTCAAGCAGACTGAGAACTCCGTGGGCAAAGCGGCTCTGTGCCAAGACAACCAGGGGATATACATCTGGTTCCAGGAGCCCAGTGCTGATCCACACATCCGCGAGCACGCGCTGAACCCCAAACGGGGCACTGCCAATAGCGCGTCTTGGTAGCCCAGTGGTACCTTTTTTCCCCTTTTTTTGGTTCCAGGTTCCCTTAAGAAAGTAGCCCTAAACCCTAGCCCTAAACCCTAAACCCCAAACCCTAGACCCTAAACCCTAAACCCAAAAAAAGGGTACCGTTACTACAATATGGGTTACTGGGCTACCCAGGACTTATTCTTCTTCTCTATCCCGGCACCCGAGGAAGCGAAGGCGGGGGGTTGGGGGTTTAGGGTTTAGGGTTTGGGGTTGAGGGTTTAGGGTTTAGGGTTTAGGGTTTGGGGTTGAGGGTTTAGGGTTTAGGGTTTAGGGTTTGGGGTTGAGGGTTTAGGGTTTAGGGTTTGGGGAATTGTGGTCCGACGGAGAAAGACCCCATCCCCGTGCAGGGGGCAGTTCTGCTAGGATCCCTTTTTGGGGTCCTTATTTTTGGGGGGTGCCATACTGTATTGGGGACCCAACAGGCGACCCGAAGTTGAGGGAGCACCCACATTCTTAGGGCCGTTACATGGTCCCGTAATATGGGCCCTTAAAAGGTGACTCCGTGTATGCCCCTTCCATCAGAACCTTTTAGAGGAGGTAAGGGACCATATCAAGGGCCCATGTAGCTACCCTTAGGGTTTAGGGTTGACGTAGGGTTTCGGGTTTAGGGTTTAGGGTTTCGGGTTTAGGTCTTAGAGTCTAGGACTGGTGGCCCGAGGCCATGGACTTCTACCCCGGTGTGATGGGATGGACCTTTGACGAGAAGAAGGCCAAGGGTAGTTTGGGGTTCAGGGTTCAGGGTTCAGGGTTTAGGGTCTAGGGTTTAGGGTTTAGGGTTTAGGAGAGACCCCTCAACTTCGAGCCTGCTTCTGTGGTTCGAGGTGTATGTTTTCGTAAGGTTTAGGGTTTATCCAAGTACAAACCCGAGAGGCCCCTGATAGCCCAAAACCCCACCACAGACAAGCACGGTGTAGGGTTTAGGGTTTAGGGTTTAGGGTTTAGGCAACACCTCAACAAATCCGACCCCGAACTCAAGGGATTAAGACTCCGACCCCGAAGGTTGTATCCCTAAAGGTTCCCTTAATAGACTCCGAATATGGCCCGTATCCTACTTAGAGCATCTTTAAACGGTTCCCCAAACTCAGCAGTACAAAGGTAGAACCCCTAGATAAGTCCTACTTGGAGGCTCATGGGTACTTGGTCGACTTAGAACCGACTTTAGGAGACTTTAGGTGCCCTTACAAGTGCAGTTATAGTTGGGTTCTGAGTGCCCTAAACCCTTAGCCCTAATCCCTAGACTCTAAAGCCTAAAGCCTAAACCCTAAACCCTAAACCCTGAACCCTAAACCTGCGCCTCCCAGTAAACCCCTAAGTTTCGAAGGCCAAGGGCGGCATGGGAATCCAGAACACCAAAGGCGCACAGGGCGGCTTGTCTGTGGGCAATGCGAAGTCTCAGTACCCCAGCCTCTGGTACCTTGGCAGGGAGCTGCGGCTTGCAGATTTGGGTTTCGGATTTGGGTTTAGGGTGTAGGGTTGAGGGTTTAGGGTCTGGGGTTTAATGGTTGGGGTTTAGGGTTTAGGGAAAAGGGTATAGGGAGGTGTGTAGGGTTTACCTTGAGAACACAAGACCTATTCTTTGGTAGTTGACCGAAGAACCCTATACGGGGAGACTTCCGATGAGTTCAGGGTTACCGCCCGAAACCCTAAGCCCTAAACCCTAAGCCCTAAGCCCTAAGCCCTAAGCCCTAAACCCTAAACCCTAAACCCTAAACCCTAACCCCCAATCCCCCCTCCCCCCCAAGCACCTAGGTAAAGCTGGGAGCGTCGGTCTGCCAGTCTGCCCAAAAGTTCCTGGGCCGAGGTTTCGTGTGGACTCGACCGAGACCACCCTCCGCCTTGTCAAAGATGCTAGGAAGCCCAGTGGTAGCCATTTGTCCTTTTTGGTTTTTTGGGTTCCTTTATAAAAAAATAGCCAGCACCCAAAAAGTGTACCCTTGTAACATGGTCACTGCCCTAAACCCTACACCCTAAACCCCAGGGCTACCAAGGAAGCAGGGGGCAAAGGAGAGATCTTCGAAGCTCCAGAAGGCATCATGAGCGAATGTGAGGACGACCAGGGTGTCAAGTTCGGTATCGTGCAGCCTGCGCCCGGTTACTGAGCCTTTTGCGCCCGCGCGGGTGCACGAGATTTCTAGGCTTCCATGGGTGCAGGGCCCTGACACTTACCAGGTCGCACTAGATCCTTCGAAAGGAGGGGCCGCCGACATGAGGCGGCCGTCGAAAGGAGGGGGCCGCCGAAAGGGTCACCCAGGGAGCATCCGCACCGCAAGCCCCACAAGTTTTATGGCCAGCAGCACGCATCGGTTTTGAGCGGCCCGACACGACTTTCCCGCAGCGGCGCCTTTTGGAAAAGACACGTTGGGGCTCGGCGACTGGGGTTTAGGGGAGTAACCTTAAACCCTGGAGTCGGGGAGTATGGTACGTGTCGCAGTATGCATTTGAAATGTCGGAACTTGAATCGTCACGACTTCAGGTTTGTGTTTGGACCTTGTCGGCGCCGACCTTACATCTGCCTAAGCCCCACTTGGACCAATCCACACATCCTACGAGTCTGAAAAGACCAACTTTATACGACGCCTCTCAAACCAGCAGCCGCGCACGTGTATCTGTCCTACCAATCCTAAACCTCCCAGGCCCCCATGCCCCTAAGCCCCAAAACCCTCAACCCTTCGCCCTCAATCCTCAAGTTTCAAAACCCAAAACCCCAGACCCTAAACCCAAAACCCTACCAAAACCCTAAGGCCCTAAGCCCTAACCCCCCAGAAGCTCTTGAGCCCCCCCCCCCCCCCCCCCCGCCCACCCCCAAAGCCCCAAACGCTGCCCTGTCCAGGTCTGCTCTGGGCCTGCGCCCGGCTGCAGTTTCTGTGCCTGGCTGAGGAGACCACATGAAACAAGCAAGGATTTAGGGTTTAGGGTTTGGGGTGTAGGGTTTGGCGTTTGGGGTGTAGGGTGTAGTGTTTAGTGTGACATTTAGGGTTCCTCCAAGGCCTAGTAGGGTGAAGTCAGAGAGAGACGAGCTTCCTCGTTCCGTAGTAGGTAATTGGGGATCTTGCCACCCTCTCTCCCTATGTACTTTAAACGGGTTCAGAAGGTCACCTAATTACATCCCTAAACCCTAAACCCTAAATCTCTACGTCCCTACCAAAAACCACCAAGCAAAGGGGTTTAGGGGGGTCCGGAGGGCGCTCCACCCCATCCTACTCTCCACGAAGTAGGAATTCCACAAGACACCTTCTCAGGGCCCTCAAAGCCTCAACCCTGAACCCTAGGCCCTAAACCCTGAACCAACCCCCCTCCCCCCAACAAAAACAAACAACACATAGGCACGTATGGTAGACTCCGAAAGCAGTATTCCTGATTCGAGTACCGCTTGCACGTAGCATGCAAACCACCTACAAGTATATCAACACACTCACAAAGAGAACCCCGAAACCCTAACCTCCCCCCCAAAGAAACAAAGCACTATATATATATATATACATATAGAGAATAAGAATATTAATAATAATGATAATAATGATAATACTGATAATAATGCTAATAATGATAATCATGATAATAATGATTTAATGATAACAATGATACTAATAATATAACAAGAATAACAATAATAAGAATCATGCGAGTAAGAAGAAGAAATGCATCCTTAAACCTTCACGAGGCACCCGGCTCTTCTGCAAGCTGCAGCGGACAGCTGCTCAGATCTGGGCGTCGATCGCAGGGGACTTCGGATTCAGGTTTAATCCTTTTCTTCATCTATGTATTTCAATGGGGGTTTTCGGATTTAAGGGGATCCTGCTCCTATTTGGTACAAAAGGGTACCCCTATTTTGGGAAATACCCGGATGTTTCTCCATTTTCGGTCAATCTGCCCCCCTGGTGTTTTTCAAATCTCGGTCAATCAGCCACCGGTGTGCTTTCAAATTTCGGTCAATCGGCACAAGTGTTTTTTTTCAAGTTTCGGTCAATCGGCACCGGTGCTTTTTCCCGGTCAATCGGCACCAGTTTGTTCAAGTTCGGTCAATATCGGCACAGGTGTTGTTCAATGTTCGGTCAGTCGGTCTAGGGAGGATAAATAAGTCTAAGTAGTATCTGCCAGTATCTGCCGAGAAAAAGGAGATGTTGTTGCGCACCCCAGGGTTTATGGATTGGGTGAAGTTATCTTTTCTTCATGTTATGGGATTCTTCGGTCGGCTGGGCATGTTGAAACGCTTGACAAGCTGCTTGACGAGCTGCTTGACCAGTGAATACTTGGACTTGAGATGCTGAACCCTATACCGTCTATACCTTAAAACCCTAAACCCTAAACCTGAAACCCTATATAAACCCTTAACCCGAGGCCGTCGCTCTGCAGCCACACCCGGAGCGTACCCGACCACACCCCTCTTAGCACGCCCTGGCCCCAAAATGTGCAAAATCATGGGGTCATCAAAATCTGTGTCCCAGTAAGGACTTTGCGTGAACGAAGCCCCTCAACCCGGACAGAGGAATATTTGTCTCCTAGCTATTTTTTTAATTATATATATATATGTCTATATACATATGTATACATATATATATATATATATATATTCACATACACATAAATTTACGTACGTGCATATCGCATGTAGCTTGGGGTGTCCAGCTTGCAGGCGGAAGCGTGGATTGCTTGGGGTTTCGGGTTTAGAGTTTAGGGTTTTAAGTTTGTAGGGTCTTAGGGTTTGAGGGTTTTAGGGTAGGCCTCATGCAAGGTCACAGCGGTCTTGGCCTGGGTTGCTCCGAGTTTTAGCGTAATTAGGGGCGAAGCTGCGGTTTGAGGGTAGTCAAGGTCAGAAACAGAATTCGGGGAAGCTTGCGTGCTGTGCGAACTCATGCTCGCTAAGGTTTCGTCTCGAGCTTAGAGTTGCAGGGAAGAACCGGGGCACGATCTCACAGTGCCAGATCGTGTTTGGGACGCTTTGAATCCTAAACCTTACGTAGCGGTCAATCTAGGGTCCTAGCCCCACTACATCTGACCATGAACCTTCAAGTAAACCCTAGACCCCGAACCTTCAACCCACACCTTAAACCCTAAACCCCGTACCAAGGCCCACCTTACACCCGAAGCCCTAAACCTTAAGCTCCGGATGCCTGCCAAGCCAACTCCAAATGCCACTAAACCCTAAAGGTTTAGGGTTTTGAGCTTAGTGTTCAGGGTTTCGGGATTGGGGTTTGGGGTTTAGGGTTTAGGGTTTAGGGTTTAGGGTTCAGGGAACCTGGACCCTGAGCCCCGAACCCTGAACCCTCAGCAGCTCGAGGACTGCGCCCCACCGCGGCTGGGCGAGTTTTCATCGCAGGCTGCGCGCTCTGTTGGACTCTCCTCAGCTCTGGGGTTTAGGGTTTGAGAGTTGGGATTCGGGGTTTAGGGTTTAGGGGTTTTAGGGGTTCAGGGTTCGGCTTAGGGTTGTTAAGGGTTTCGGGGTGTAGGGTTTGGGGTTTAGGTTTAGGGGTTGGGGTACAGGGTTTGGGGTTGTGGGGGGGTTTCGGGCTGGGGGGTTGCTTCAAACTGGAGTTACAGGTTGAGGGTTTGGGGTTTAGGGTTTGGAGTGTCTCTAGAAGCTTATGCTTTGCCCGTCCTCGGGGTGTAAGGGTTAGGGTACTGAAACTTGCTAGCCCAGTGGTGCCCGTTGCCCTTTTATTTGGTTATGGATCCCATTACAAAGCAACCAACGGAAAAAGGGTGCCCGTATTCTAAGATGGTTCCTGGGCTACCACGATCAGCAAGTGAGGTGCCCCAGGGTAGAACGTTCTCGGATGCCTCGCAGTGCCCTTATTCCACTCGAGGGTCGCTGCTGAACCGCTTCAAGCACAAAAGGGCTCCCGGGTTAGTATTCGCTTCTTGGACCACCTCGGTCTAGCCGACCCTAAACCCTAAGCCCCGTCACTCCGGAAAGAGCCCACCCTGCAAGTCAGATGCCCTCTCACCACCCATTAGAGTTTAGGGTTTAGGTTCAGGGTTTAGGGTTTAGGGTTTAGGGTTTAGGGTTTAGGGTTTGGACCCTAAGCCCTCACACGGGTTGGATTTGAGGTTTCGCGACTGGGCCTTCGGGCTGAATGGGCATGCAGGCTTCGGGGTCGGGGTTTGACCCCAAACCCTAAACCCCAAACCCTAAACCCCAAACCCTAAAGCCCAAACCCTATCCCTAAACCCTAAACCCCAAACCCTAAACCCTAAGCCCCAGTTAGGGAAAAGCCTTGACGGGCACCGCACGCCCCGCGCCGGTCGGTGGATAAACCCCTAAACCCTAAACACCTACCCTAGAAAGGCCTGCTGCGATTTGTAGGGGCTTAAGGCTGGATCCATGGGCCCTTTGTATAGTCTGTTACCCTTGCTTGTCGGGATCCGAAGTATGGGCTCTTTATATTTGTAGTTAATGTGAGGGTTACAGAACAAGGGGCCCCAAACACACAGCCAAAAACTTCAATGCCGTTTAAAACCAGCTTGAGACAGCATTGGACCATAAGGGGCACCTAAAACCTTGAACCCTGCTGCTGTCCCGTCATCTATTCGTTTCCGTTGCACTGCCCGAACCAGATGCACGAGTTAAAACAATGAGCAGCGCAAGCATTGACGCAATTGGGGCATACGCAGACAATGAACAGAACTCCCCCCAGCCTTGCAAGCACATCCGCTCGTCATGTTTTTCGAAGACGTCGTTTCGGAGGACGGCCGGAACGACGCTAGGACATATAACTGCCTGTACTGTTCGTGGCCTTTAGTTGTTTTTCCACTGGGTGCCACAACCCACGATGACTGGTTTTTGCACGAGCTATGACTTTACAGTGCACTGGATCGTTACGGATCGTTGACAATCTCTCACAACCTGTATCGATTCCAGCTCATCGATGCATCTTCGCCGGCAGCCCGTCAAGCCATGAAAGTCCGCTGCCCCCAGTTGCTCGCGCATCGATGCCAGCATTCCTTGTTGTCAAAACTTGAATTGAGCGCCGCCTAAGCGCAAGCTAATTTGGGGGCATGTCCTTACCTTTTGCGGGTTGTTCTTGCTTTGCCAATGTTGCATTGCTTAGGATGTAAGTGTATTGGGGCACCGGCGAGGAAACCCTAACTCCTAACCCCTAACCCCTAGCCGCAAGCCCGAAACCCGTAACCCCTAAGCCCTAAGCCCTAAGCCCTAAGCCCCAAGCCCCAAGCCCCAAGCCCCAAGCCCCAAGCCCCAAGCCCCAAGCCCCAAGCCCTAAGCCCTAAGCCCTAAGCCCTAAGCCCTAGCCTTGCCCCAGAGCCCCACACCGGTTTTCCTGGTTGCAGCACCTCTCCATCGTGGCGTGGGCGATGGCGACTTTGGGCTTCCGGAGCTCGCCGTTGATGGACCTCTCGGGCAGGTTTTAGCGTTGAGGGTTGGGATGTTTCCCCTTATATTAGCAGTCCCATTGGGATTGTCCTACCCCCTTTTATAATCCCTATTATGAGGGGAATTATCCCGCGACTGAGGGCTTAGGGTTGTGTATTTTTCGTGGCAGTGCGTGAGAGAGCCTGCTCCATGGTTCAGGTAGTGTATTTCTGCGCCGCAATGCTAGACCCCGTTGGCTGAGGTAAGGGCTCTGCAAATATGAACCCAACGCCGCGACGGAGGGCAACGAAACATGTGCTCAATCATCTCCAAGCGTAATTTGGAGCTTGGGGCAAGTTGTTGACGAAACTGAAGCAACGAACGCGCAGCTATTCGTTGAAGGAATGTTGAAGGAAATGCATAGAGTTGTGGGTTTTGGGTACGAAGCCCTCAGCCCCCAAACCCCAAGTCCTCAAGTCCTACTAGGTAGGCCCTTGGGATATTTTCTATTTTCCCTTATTGGGTGTAAGAGGATCATATTCAACCCTAAACCCTAAACCCTAAACCCTAAACCCTAAACCCTAAACCCTAAACCCTAAACCCTAAACCCTAAACCCTAAACCCTAAACCCTAGGAATGTGTTTCAGCGGGTTTCAAAAGCCACCCAGACCTACCTCCAGGAAGCCATCGCTGTCGAGGCGACGCGGTCGATGCGGCGTTTCACCGCCCAGGCTTGGGGATGAAGCCCTAAACCCTAAACCCTAAACCCTAAATCCTAAAACCCTGACTCCTAAATCGGGGTTCAGTGCAGCGATCAAGAAGTTCGGACTTGGGGCCTCTCTTCAAGTTTAGCGCAGGGTGAGCGTTCGAGAAGTGCAGAGTTTGGGTCCTAAGTTTAGGTGGTGGGGCTTCAGCATTGTTGAGGCTCTTGCCCTAAAGCCTACACCCTGAACCCTAAACCCTAAACCCTTTGGACCCATACCCTAAACCCCACGAAGTGTAGAGCATCTTGAGACTTGAGATTAGGGTTTAGGTTTTGGATTCAGGGCTTTGCTATGGGAAGCCCCACTTCAAAAAGGGTAGGAGAAATCGGGAAGTAGCTGCCCAGTCAGACGCACACAGCGTTGGCGGTGACAGGGACTTGGTGCCAGAATCTGATTCTGATTGATCTGTGGAGAGCAACGTGCTCCGTCAGACCTGCTGCAAAAGCTACAGTGACTGAGCCCATGGTGTTTTGGAGCCCTAGGCCAGCGGAATCGGCGAGAACCAGGAGGATGGGCCGTTTAGAACCGAAGCGAAGGTGAATCTGAAGCAGAAGCTGGCCGCCAATGCTGCCAATAAGGCTTTAGGGCTCCCAAACCCTAAACCCTAAACCCTAAACCCTAAACCCAAAACCCAAAACCCTAAACCCTAAACCCTACACCCTAAAGCCTGGGCCGAGAACCTGGCAAACCTGGTCTGGGCCTATGCGACGCTCGACGTGCGCGGGGGCCCACGGGCGTTGCGGGCTGCAACGGTCAGTCGTCGGGTTCGGAGTTTAGGGTTTAGGGTTGAGGGTTTCGGGTTCAGGGTTCGGGGTTTAGTTGGTACAGGGTTCGAGGTTTTGGTTTCGGCAGGTTTTGGGGTTAGGGGTTTAGGTGTTGAGGTTTATCATGCGGGCTCCCGAGCCTCCCCAGTGAAAGGGGTAACCCTAAACCCTAAGCCCCAAGCCCCAAACCCTAAACAAATCTCTATTGCTTTCGGTCATAGGCATTGCGGTCTTCGGCCCTGAACCCTAAGCACTGCGCCCTGAGGTTCAGGGCTTTGGGTTCAGGGTTTGCTTGAACTCTGAGCCTAACTTGCGCGAACGATGACGCGCTTTCGGGTTCAGGGTACTTAGGGTTTTAGGGTGCTAAAGCTTTGAACATCTGCGGCGGCTCAGCTTTTGTTTAGGGCAAACTAGGGGACCCAGTATTTCGGGCTTAGGCTCAGTGAGGTTCCTTGGAAAACCACTTCCCGAATTCATTTCTACGAACCAACAAGTCAAGGCGTAATCATGCCCTTAAGCGTCAAACCTTAAGCCGCAAACCCGCAACTCTATAAGCACTAAGGGCATGCGAAACTCTTCGCCGCCGTGTCCCTCGCTGCCCGGGGGCGACTGGAGGCTTCTTGGGGCCTCTTTCTTAGGGACCCCTACTTCAAGGTTCATGTAGTTGTAAGTAGTGTTAGAAGTACGTCACTTAAGGCTATAATATAGGTTCCTGACTTAGAACCCTACTCAAATCTACCCATGACCCTCCTAGGTCCTAAACCCTAAACCCTAAACCCTACACCCTAAACCCTAAACCCTAAACCCTAAACCCTAGAGCCTAAATCCTAAAGCCTAAACCCGTATAGCTACCTACGAACCTGGGCTCTTTTTTGCCGGGTTCTTCTCCGTTCTGGGCCTGTTGGTGTTTAGGGCTTTCAGGGTCTCGAACTCCGCGTCTCCGTCTTAGGGCTGCTTGGGGGGTTTAGGGATCTAAAGGCCCTTTTGTCAGAATGGCTTTGAGGCTTAGGGTTCTAGGTTCTACCTCCCACTTGTAGGGAGTTTTGTGTGAAACTCTACCTCCCCCCTTTTTAAGGGTTCGCGCGAAGTGGCCCAACGCACGCGGAAGCATGGCAGGCGCAAATGCACCAACGCCGGCGTGCACCTGCGCAGTCCGGCGCCCCTTACCCTCCTCCCCCTGGTGCCGGGTCTGGCGAATCGACCAGATATTTCGGATAGGCTTAAAAGTATGCGCCTGCCACACTTTCAGTACTTCGTCCAGGAGTTGGAATACATGGTCCAGCAGAAACTTAGCGGCACATCCGTGTAGGTTGTTTGTTCAGTACGTACCAAGACAAATAGTTTTAACAATCGGAAGAACAATAAGAACAACCTGTTGTAATAATAGGGCCTTACGGGAGGACGGCTCATGGGGAGCATGTACCTAGGGAACCTTAGGGAAGCGTAGGGAGCAGTGGGGAGGACAAGGGAACCTTGGGTTGCACCCTAAACCCTACACCCTAAACCCTAAACCCTAAACCGTATACCGCAAACCCCGAACCCTAAACCCCGTACCCCCCTTGAACCCCCTTCCCTTAAGAATCCTAGAAGTGTC
This sequence comes from Symbiodinium natans, assembly GCA_905221605.1. NCBI lineage: Eukaryota > Dinophyceae > Suessiales > Symbiodiniaceae > Symbiodinium > Symbiodinium natans. The sequence goes on from CAJNDS010002315.1 coordinate 163,745, forward strand.
GGGTGCGCTGCAAGGAGTTCAATCAGCAGCACCTCTGCAACTTGGCGACGGCCCTGGTGGGTGTTTATGTTTTCTAAACCCCTAAACCCTAAACCCTACACCCTAAACCAAAAAACATAGACACTAACCCACCCCCCCACCCCCCCACCCTCCCCCCCCCCCCCCCCCCCCCCCTGTCAATAGTAGTTTGAGGGGGCTTGGCTACTTTCCCAAAATACTAAGCCGGCCTGTTGGCTGGGAGTTTAGGGTTTAGGGTTTATGGCAAGTTGGCCTCTATTTTGTGGCGTATATAATCAGGGTCGAGGGCTTCAGGGCTTTAAGGGTCCCCCCCCCCCCCCCCCCAAAAGAAAAGTTGTAAGCTTGCTTCAAATCAGGACAGCTGCAACAAATTGTGTGCCTGCCCTGGCTGTGAATAGGATTTCTTGCGGTCTCGTGTTCGGCTTGAAGCCTTTCTGGCTTTGCCTGTGAAAGTTGCGAAGGCTTCCAAGAATACACACCCCGCACGGCACGCATCAGCTGTTTGCTTGTTTTCTGCGTCACGGTCATGCGCCACAGGCAGTTCTAGGCAAGCCCTTGAAAATACCGTGCGCTTTCTTGCTTAACCCCTCATTGGTTTCCAAGACACTCCTGTTGAGGTTCCTCAAGCAGAAACGCTGCTTGGGCTTTGCCCACCAAACGACAGAAGGGACCCTAAACCCTAAACCCTAAACCCTAAACCCTAAACCCTAAACCCTAAACCCTAAACCCTAAACCCTAAACCCTAAACCCTAAACCCTAAACGACAGAAGGGTGCGGGGATTAGGGTTCAGGGGCTAGGGCTCTGGGCAGCTTAGGTTCGAGGGCCTATTGTGACCCTCAACTCTTGCAACAAAGTCTAGTTAAGAAGGGTTCTGGTATCTTGCTGTTGGGGGAGGGTAGATGAAGGGCGGGCTTTTTAGGGTTTTAGGGTTTTAGGGTTTTAGGGTTTTAGCGTTTTAGGGTTTTAGGGTTTTGGGGTTTTAGGGTTTTAGGGTTTTAGGGTTTTAGGGTTTTGGGGTTTTGGGGTTTTAGGGTTTAGGGTCTAGGGATGAACGCCAGGCCCTATGTTTGTTTTGGCAAGTCCCTCAAGGCCTGGGCGTACAGCGTGCTGCAGGTCGCTGATGAGGAGCATCGCCTCGGTTTGTGTTTGTTTTGTGGGGAGATTCGGGGTTGAGGGGTTTAGGTTTTAGGGGAATAGGGGTTTGGGGTTTAGTTTAGGGTTTAGGCCATTTAGGGGTTACGGTATGGGGTTTCTGTTGCAAGGGCTTATTCTACGGGCTTATTCTACATTCCGGGTATCTAAGGGATACCCCTATTTGGGACATACCCATCTGGGGGGTTTGTTCGAAATTTGTCATCCCTGTAGAGGCACCTTTCGTAACAGGGCCCCCTTCAAAACAACAACGCTCTAGACGCCCCTTGTCTGAGCCTTAAAGAAGGTACCCTGGGAACTCCAGTCCAAGCCCGAAGCCCTAAGCCGCTGGCTAATTATATCAGGGGACCAAAGGATGTACCCCTAACAGGTTCCCTTACTCTGCTCTTAGTATGGCCTTTGTCTTCTCTTGGAGGATCTTGACAAAGGGTCCCCAAACCCAAGGGTACAACCTTAGGGGGTCCAGGGAAAAATCTCATGGCTAAAAAAGGCGTTTTTCTGGGCCCTTCGTGGAGGAGCTTTGCCTTGAAGGCGTTAGAGCCTAAACCCTAAGCCCTAAACCCCAAACAGGAGCTTTACCTTCAAATCGCCGACCAAGTCATCCGCCGAGTGGAGGACCTCGACACCCAGGCGGGAAGCTCCCTCCCGCAAAGGCCAGAAGCCCCCCAAGGGTTCTGTGCATGCAACTGGTACCTGCAATGCTCTGAGCACCCGACCAGTTGCAAGACCAGGGCGCCACAACCAAAGACACCCTAAACTGGACCACCCCAAGAAGGCCTTCTTGGGGTTTAGGGTTTGGGGTTTAGGGATTAGGGTTTAGGGTTTAGGGTTTGATGCTTCTGTAGGGGCTCGGATCCCTAATACATCGAAGCAAGCCCCCTAAACCCTAACCCCAAAGTGGGATGTGCCCTTTTGTCTCCCAGCCTCCCAGGGAAGCAAACAAACCTGCCCAGGGCCTGGCCACGATCGCGTGCTCCTTTGCAGCGTGGCGCCCGACACGGGTTGAGGGTTGAGGGGGTTCAGGCTGCCACTGGCTGGTTCTTCGTCGTAGGGAGTGAGGGAATTAGGTACCCGATATTATCCCTTGCAGGGTAGATGTAAGGGGATATAAAGGTACTGAAATTCCCACATTCTATAAGAACCAGTAGGTACAGGGACTGGGGGTGGCTTATATAGGGTGGCTTTGGGGGTTTAGGGTTCAGGGTGGTTTTGGTCGAGGGCTGCGGCGTGTTTCGGGGTGTAGGTTGAGGGGTTGTTCAGTTCCGCGGGGTATATCCCTAACCCCCCGAAACCTCGAAGCCCTACACCTAACCACCCCTAAACCCCTAAACGTCGCAACCCCGAACATTGAAACCTCTAAGCCCCTAAGCCCCTATACGTTGAAGCCCCCAAGCCCCTGAAACCTGAACCCTCAACCCTAAACCCTCAACCCTAAACCCTAAACCCTAATCCCTAAACCCTAAACCCTAAACCCTAAACCCTAAACCCCAAACCGTCAGGTCTTGGGTCTGGCACACCAGGAGCTCTTCGAGGCCCAGGGCCCTTTGGTAGGGTTTAGGGTGTAGAACTTAAGCTACGTTACCACACTGAGCATAACAAATGCTGACCGTCTTGCCCTATTCTGGGAGCTTAGCTTAAGTCGGCCCTGACCCTAAAGCTAAACCCTAAACCCTACACCCTAAACCCTAATCCCTTAAACCCCAAAATCCTTAGACCCTAAACCTCAGCGACCTTATCCGTTTGGCATGGAAGCGCCGGCTGCAAGGATTTGGCGCGACAGGGGTTTAGGGTTTAGTGTTCAGGGTTGTGAACCCTTGACCCATTCAAGGTGTTGGGGGTTTAGGGTTTAGGGTTCAGGGTTTTTGAACCCTAAACCCGAAGCCCTAAACCCCAAGCCCTAAACCCAAAAACTATTGTTAAGGTTTTAGCGGCTGAGGGATTCACTACCTCCACCAGTCCCCGCGTGTATGGGCCGTAGACCCTTTCAGGATCTTTCGCAAAACGTGGCACGAATTTGACCTACTTGAGGTTTCAAGGTTAGAAGTAAGCAGGGTTATAGGTACCTTGAGGTTATGATAGGGTTATCTGGCATATAACCCTACTTATAACTACCCATGGCCTTCAAGGAAGGATCTGCCAACCCTCAAGCCCTCAACATCCCTACAATTGCAGGTAAATCCGAAAACCCCAAATTTTGAAACCCCTGAACTCCTAAATCCCGAGAACACTAAGCCCTAAGGTCCCTGCTAAACCCCTAAATCCGCAAATCCCTAAACTCCTAACCCCCCACACCACCACAAATTCTTAAATCCCTACACCCCAAATCCCCGAAGACCTGTGGGATGTTTGCCGCGGACGAGCAGTGCTTGCTGCCTACGATCTAGGATCAGTGAAAGGCAACTGCATGACACTTTCGCACGTCAGCATGGGCACGACGGGCTGGTTGCGGCGCTGGGACCTCTTCACACAAGAGGCTGAGCCACGAAAGTCGCCTGATTTTCAGACACGAACTGAAGACGAACAGTCTCTTGTCAGCAAGGCTGCTTGTTTGCACGCGGACTGCGTTTTCCCAAGCCATTCACTCAGTAGTAGTACCACCCAGTTCCCTACTAAGTCCCTAATCCCTAAACTTTTAAACTGCCAAACCCCGAAATCCCCAATCCCGAAATCCCAAACCCAAAACCCTAAGCACCGCTAACACCTAAACCCTAAACTCCTAAAACGCCCTAAACCCCCGAACTCCTAAACTCCGAATACCCCCGAAACCCCAAAGTCTCTACTACATCCCTAAATTCCCAACCCTAAGCTCCCTAAGCTCCCTGAGCTCCTTAAACCCCAGAGAAACTCCTCAACCCTCAACCCTAAACCCCTAAAACCCTAAACCCTAAACCCCTAAAACCCCAAACCCTTAAAGGCCCTGGCGGAGATGGCGGCTCGCAAGGTATGGGGGGCTTCTTTTCCGAAAATGTTTATTTAGGGTTTCCCCCAGTAGGGGTTAGGGTTTCCCCCAGTAGGGTTTAGGGTTTTGGGTTTTTTTCGGTTTGGGGTTTAGAGGTTCTTGGGAGTTTTTCACATTTCGCTTATTGGGTTTGAGAGGATCTTATTGAGTAATATTTTCTCAGAAGGATTTAAAGAGCCATCCGAGCATGAAACCCCCAACATATCCCCTTCTTTTAGGAACGTCCAGGTCTAGGGGGCCAGGTACAGTAGCTCAAGAGATTCTAGTAAGTCTCGGGTCCTTGGCCCTGGGCCTAGCACGGCCTTGCTTCCAAACTTTACACTGGAGACTTTAGCCTCAGATACGGCGGCTGCTTGTCAACTGGCTTAGTACCTTGTCGAAGTGATGACACGATCTTCTCAACCCTTTCCAAGCAGTTGCATGCATTGTCACCTGCTGAGCTGCCATGGCATCACGAAATGGGGGAGGCTGCAACACTGGCTCACAGAAAGGGGCCTTTGGGGGCAGTGAGCCTCGAAGCCATTCCCAGAGCTGCCTGGTGCTTCTGACGCCACCATTGCTGCCCGCGATGCAGACCATGACGATTTCGGCCTCGTGCCATGGCAAGGCCTGAGAAGCTTCCACGACAAGTGTGAGGAGGTGAAGAAATGCTTGGAATCCGAGTACCGAAGCAATCATGATCCAAGGCACCCGAATTATGTCACAAAATAGGTGTAGCCTTTTTCGTAGTTTCGTATACCCCCGATATACGTAGTACATTCCGTTGCTAGGTGGGTTCCTAGGTACGGGGCTTTGGGGAGGCGAGGGACTTTGGGGAGGTGCGAGTCTGAGGTATTCAGGTTTCAATTCGGGTTTATCAATTGCATATGGTTCAGGTCCGAAGTTTTGGGCGAGAGTTTTGACCGAAAGTTTCAACCAGAAAGCTTTGAGCAAGTTTCATTTTGTTTTGCTTTGGGCGAAAGTGTTGAGCGAGTTTTTTTGTTCTGCTTTGGAGATAGTACTCATAAACGGTTCGTGTCCCGAGTTTGGGTATGCTCTGGGCGAAAGCTCCGACCGAAAGTTTTGAGCGAGTTGTTTGCTGTGCTTTGTAAATTTAGGGCAGCTGAAGGCCGTTCAAGCCTTGTTTCAATAAATTGAATCTTCGGCCTCAAGGACGGTTTTAGATCAACTTACTTGGATGGTTTTTGGGATTTTGTTTGGGGACGGGGTTTTGTTGGTTGGGGACGGGGCTTTGTGTGGTGCCACCTCAAAAAGGGGCTTTGTGTGGTGCCACCTCAAAAAACTTTGGGAAGTTCAGAATGATATCACACACAATGTCTATTCATCCTGCTGTTGAGGGTTTAGGGTCTAAGGCTCGGGGCTTGGGGTTGAGGGTTTGGGGAGGGGCGGGCCCGTGCGCTGGGGCTCATTCTTAAAATAGGTCTTTAGGGCTTCCAGGGTATTTTAGGTTTTTGGGATTTCTTTGGGGGCTCTGGAAGGTTGAGGGCGAGGGTCTAGGCAACCATTCTATCTTATTTAGAACCTTCTGTACAGCCAAAAAGGGGACTCAGTAAGTAGTCGGCAATATATATATATATATATATATATATTCATATTGTTATGATTATTATTATTAATAATGATATCTATATATATATATATATATAAATTTCAAGTAGGGTTATCAGGTAGGGTGACCGGAGGTTGGCAACGTGCGTAAGTTCGTCCCTGAGAAAGTTCCCTCCCGAACTTGGAGAACACGAAGGAGAAGCCCCAAACCCCATGCCCCAAACCCTAAACCCCAAACCCTATACAAACCCCCAACCCTAAACCCCAAAACCCTAAACCCCAAACACCACAAACCCCAAACCCTGAACCCTACATCCTAAACCCTCAACTTTGACAGGCTCGTCTCTGCACCCCAAGAGACCTCGAGTCGCTGGCTTGGGCCTTCGCCCGCCTCGGCATCCGAAAGGAGGCGCGTGCATCCGGGTTCAGGGTTTGTTGTGTAGGATTGAGCAGTTTGGGGTTTAGGGTTTGGGGTTAGGGGTTTGGGGTTCGGGGGTTTGTTGTTCGGTCGGACTGGCAGTCTGCAGTTTGGCGTGTAGGGGTTAGGGTTTAGGTGTTGTGCATTGGAGTTTAGGGTT